>WOGO01001564.1:1723-17803 GCA_015342085.1 Leptinotarsa defecta
GTTATTCTTTTTTAATTATTCCTTTTTTACTTGTTTCAGGGATTTCAAATCATTTTATATAGTAGACAATGGAAGTCCGAACTAGTGAAGGAGAGGAGGTTGATGTTTTCATATCAGAGGATACTGACGATGTATTAGTGAAGATTCACGATTTTCCATTGGAAATGGAAAACCAGAAAATCAAGGAGAAGATGTCAAATTATGGAATTGTCAAAATTTTCAGAGGCAGTCATTACCCTTGTCCCAAAAGTGAAGAACGCAAAAGATTTGTCCGATTTTAGACCAATCACACTGCTCAACACTGATTACAAGTTGTTTATGAAAATAATTGCATCTCGAATGAAAAATATAAAAAATATTATTGGACTGGAACATGTAGGTGGTAACAATGAATCAATATTTAATAATTTGTTGTTATTGGGGGACACAGTGCTATTTTTCGATAAAGATAAACAGCAAGCAGGTGCGATATTGTCACTGGATTTCAGTGAAGCTTCTGACAGGGTAAATCATAAATACCTGTGGGCTGTAATGGAAGCAATGGGTTTCAATGGAAACATAATTGATGTGTTCAAAAAAATATATCAAAAATCCTACTGAATGGATATCTGTCAGATGGTTTCAACATACAGACTTCGATCCGACAAGGTTGTCCTATTTCGATGACACTTTTTAGTTTATCTATAGAACCTTTCATTAGAATAGCTGACTTCAGTATGCAAGGTATCAAAATTGGGGATAGTCTGAGGAAAATATCGGCGTATGCGGCGTATATATCAAAGAAGAAAGAGATGTAGATAATATAAACAGAATAATCAGGATATATGGAAAAGGTGCAAATGCTAGAATAAATGTCTATAAATTTGAAATTTCACCTCAGACGAATGACGGAGTTACAACAAACTGCCTCAAGGAATTTTCCAGTATAAAAAGAAACTAAAATCTTGGGAGTAATTATTTCAGACAGATTTCGAGATATGGTGAATGAAAATTGGGACGCGGTCATTGAACATATAAGGTTTATTTTACTTTCGAAGTCAATTTTCAATTCATTTTAAATTCATTTCCCTAAAATTATAGTACAGAGTATCGAATCTTAACGTACTGCTCTTTAGAATAAATTTCGAGATCGCCCGACTTAGTCTAGGCAATATTGCCTGTCTGCCACGTGCTCGATCAGAAAAAATTATAGTTAAATGTACATTGTATGACATGGTGAGTGAGCAAAATATATTCTGATATTTCTGATATTGAATATTTTACTTCTGGATGTGATCAACACAGGGGAGAGGATGTCAACACTTGGTATTTTTTTAAGTTGATTTTGTATTTAGTATATCATAAAATTTCTTAGAATATAACATAACATATTTTTTTGTTTCAATATTGTATTTCTTCATTTTGGAAATCTGTTTTAGGTCAAATGGTAAGGCGATGAAAAATTTGGGACCGAAAAAAGACTGTTCTTTGTGTTAATGTTTTTTGAAAGATTGGACATTAACATTCATATTTGTGGTAGATCTGCTTATCCTATTATTTTCCTGGTTGAATTTCTCTTGATTTATGGACATTATCTCTAAGCATTGGTGAGTGTATAATAGTTTAACATTCAATATATTTGCTTCCTGATATAGCTTATCGGTGGAAAAACGTTAATTTTTTTCAGGATAATTTTCAATAGCGTGTTTTGTGTTGTTTGTATAATGTTCAGTGTGTTGTTGAAAGCTCCACCCCATATTCATGAAGCTTTTTTCTGGAGAAGATGTCTTTTAAAGAATAAAAACTGTGTATAAGTGTTCTAAGGCGTTTGTTTACATGCATGATATGATCAGACCATCTTATGTGTTGGTCTTGAACTACCCCGAAATATTCAATTGATGACACTTCTTTAATAGTAGCACACCCACATACAATTTTGTGACAGTTTATAGAGTGTAGTTTCAGAGACAAATTATGTGGTTGACCGTTCGTGTAAAGGCAACAAATTTAGTCTTATCAATATTCAGTGTAGGTTTATTTAAATTTAATCATGCATATATATTCTGTAAATTTGTTTCGGTGGTGTGTTTAACATCCTTACAATTCTTTCCCGCGCAGATCAGGGCTGTGTCACCAGCATAATAAATAAGGTGTCCTAGACCATCTATTTTTGCTATATTGTTCATTTATACAAGAAACAGTATTGGACCCAACACTGTTTCTTGAGGCACCCCGGTTTTCACTATTGACTCCGTACTTACCTCATTCCCAATAATTGGACATTTTTGTGGGAGGCCACGGATGCCGTAGTGACTCAATTTGTTTAGTAGAATTTCGTGTGTCGAAGGCCTTAGCGAGGTCTAGGAAAACTGCTTTACATTTCGATGATTTGTCCAGGGCCTCGACTGTTTGCTCTAGAAAATCAACTACTGCGTTGTGTCGGCGAAAAGATTCCGTCAATCTTTTTTCAATTACTCGTTCAAAGATTTTTGCTAGATTGTTGATGCCGGATATTGGCCTGTCTTAAAAATCAGAGTGATGAGTGAAGCTTTCCATTGTTTTGGAATGTTTCCACTAGTCAGACACAAATTGATTATATGGATTAATGGGTGTATTATGTAATCATGTATAGTTTTTATAGTTTTCACAGAGAGTTTATCTGGGCCCGAGGAACATTTATTTTTTAGGTTTGATAAGATGAATAATAATTTCGTTTTACGTTACCGGTTTAAAAAAATGGCTCAGACAATTTTGTCACGTTCAGGAAAGTTTTGTTTCATATTAATACTTTTTATTTTTCATACATATTTATACCCAAATTTGTAAAGAATTCATTAAATATATTTGCTTTACCTTTATTATTTGTTAATATTTCACCGACTTCACTGGATATTGGAGTGTTGTCTATTTGTTTTTTGTTTTTTTATTCTGCCCTATCATTGATAACCGTCCAAATTTTTTATACTAGTTTCCTGCTTCTGCTATATTATTTTGATAAAATTCATTTTTTGTTGTTTTGCTCAAGGTATCAAGTTTATCTCTGTATTCTTTTTCAGTTTCATTTGGGAAATTTCTAATAAGTTTTCTTTTCAGGCGATCCCTGTGTGGAAAAGATGTGATAACACCAACAGTGATCCATGTTTGATTTTTTTATAGTATTTATTTCTGAAGGAAAATTACACTTTTGTTGATTCAATAAACTTTTTATTCAATTCATCAATAAAGAGTTGGTATGATGATTGTGACTCGTTTGATTAAAGGATATTTTCCAATTTTTCCCCCTCTAGAAGATTATTCAATTTTTCATAGTTTATGTAACTTGTTTTGTTTGTGCTTTTCTCTTTGGTGGTTTCATATCCAGGTAGGTGAAAGTATATATGAGGTGTATAATGGTCTGTCATGTCGGTTAGAATTTCAATTTCATTTTTGAAACTGTTTTGTATTTTGGCGAAAATATGGTCGATCGTAGATTTTGTGTCTTTTGTAACTCTATTTGGTTTTTTTATGTAGGATATGTAACCATTTGAATTCATACTATTTGAATAATTGTTGGTATAGTTTGATCCTTTTTTTAAAATATCGATATTTATATCCCCTACAAATACTTCAAGATTTTGTTTGAGTAAACTATTTAAGTATTCGTCTAGATCTTCCATATACGTTTTGGTGTCTGTTGCTGGGGGTCTATAATATGCCGTTAGACCTATATTAATTTTTTCTGATAGTGTCGTATACAGCAAGTTGACCTAAGAAATTTACTCCCATTTATTTGAACGGTTTTAATTTATGCTGATAGACTGATTTTAGTATATAACTCCATCACATTTATTTATGAGAGATTCGTTGTAGTAAATAATAGAGTTTGGAATAAGAAAGTCATCGATGTTTTCAAAATTTCCAGTTTCAGACAGTACAATTGTATCTAAGACATCTTTTGCCTTCTCATCATATAATGAAAGGTCACTATAGTGCCTTTGTAAACTTTTAATAATAAAGTGGATAATTCCTATACCGTACTTGTTTTCATCCGCTCTCCCCTGTATATAAACCAGGACGTTATCACATATTTTTGTGTCTATTTCAGCGTTATCGTCTAATACATCAAAAAAATCTCTCACAGTACAATAATTTGTATGCTCCCAATAAATGAATGAAAAGAAAACATACTAACATACGACAAGTAATAAGAAAGAAAAAAAATTGAATAAATACCTGATCATATAATTTCTTCTAAGAGATATTCATTTATATTCATTCATTATTGAAGTACTGCGCTGCCTGTAATATAATCATTGAAATTCTTCTAGTTGTGAAAATTTTGTTAAGTCATCTTTATTTTTAATGATATGCACTTTATTGTCTTTATTGATGTAGATTTTACCGTTGTGGGTCCATACATTTTTGAGTATGGAGTATGAGTTTTGAAATTTTTAAATTGCTGTATTTGATAGTTTCAACCTCGATCCAGGTAGGTCTTTCCTTATGACTATCCCTGTTCCTTTGAGAAACTTTTTCTTTCCATAAATCGCTTCTTTAATCTCCAAGTCGTTGAGTTTCAGAAAGATTCCTCTTGTTTTGCTTCCTTCTTTCTTGCCAATCCTGTAGCATATATAGATGTCCTCATTAGAAAAATTTAGTAACATTTTTGTATTGAAGAGTTTTTTCAATTCATCTCTTGTGTTTTCATTTGGTTTTTCTTCGAGGCTGAATATTCTCAGGTTATATGATCTCGTAGCTTGGTCCATCTTATCAAGTCTATTTTCCATTTTATTCTTTTCTTCTTCATCCATTTTCATTTCTTTTCCCAGGAGTTTAATTTTATTTTCAAACTTTTCGTTCAGTTTGGAATAATTTTGGTTGAGCGCTGCCACTGAGGATTCGACCTTCTCACCTACGGTTTTTGTTATAGCCTCAGTGACTTTCTTTACTATTTGAGAGATAAGAATATCACTTTTTATGCACTTGGTCACCGCTTGATTCACTGCTGATTCTATTTCTTCACGGATTTTCCTTGTTAGAACCATATTCCTGTTTCTAATTTCACAAAATTCAAAAGCAGGATAACACGTTGTTACTAATTTTCACTTTTAAAAATTTTTATTTGCCATAATAACTTCTTGATGCACTTATATTTGGGAGCTACAAATTTAGTCGACTACTCACTAGCCAATAATATAGCCAATCCCATATAGTTCCATGGATGACGTGGTACTGTCACCAAGTAGGCTGTCAATTTTTCTTCAGTTCTGTTATGAAACCGTATCAACGTCATTCAGTGGTCTACAAAATTATTCGATAATGATTTTGATCTCATGGAATGTATGGAATCATAGATAATCGAATTAATTTGAGTCTTCCAATCTGCACCACCTCTATACATTATCTTCTATTCCAAAATTATACGATCGTTAAAGTTTGACACTAATATTTATGCAAATATGCCCACAACCCACTGATACTATAAAACGATTTATTATTGCGATGATGTTAATTTTGATGAAACGGCCATAACGGAGGGAATTTTAATCGACGAAGTTAATATAATGTGAGCGTAATATGAGGAATCACTCCAATTCCATAGTTATTAAAAATAATCCAAACCGTTGCTACTTTGCGAAATGAGGATCGCGAATGACGGTTGTTAGTAAAATTGATGGAGTTGTATTCAAATGAATTTGGAACCAAGTTGAGAAATTGATAAGATGAATGGAAATAAGAAGATTCTACGAAAAAATGAAACAAGATTAGAAAGAAATGAAAAGGGGAGAGAGGCCTGTAGTGAAATTCAATCAATGCCTTTTCGCTATTTTCAGCGATTCATGAGTTCGAGAAGTATTCAGTAGAATTGTGTTTGGATTTCGTGTAAAATTATGAGCAGTCCTTAGCGGAATCTAGTATAACAAAAAACATGGTAATAATCTGTATCTCAAGATAACTCATCTATGACTTTCAGAATTCAAGTTTCCGAAATTCTGAGTTGTAGGTAGTACTTTAGCTTTTGAGAATTTCTAATGCAACAATTTTTGTGATTAATTATGACATGGATGGAACTATGTCAGCCTTCGCCAGAGTATGGTGTCTTTCAAAATTTGGGGAATAGGTAAAACATCTAATTGCTTCCATAGATGTTTGGTATGACACAATTCAATAATGGATCAGTTATCATATGCAACAGAGTATTTGTAGTAAGGATATACTATTTTCAACATTTTCATGTGAATTCCTTTCCAAATTATTGTTCAAATCCATCTTTATTGTGCTCATAAACCTCTTTCAATATATTACCATAATCCACCCACTGTTTTCTTTCCTCGCGCAGAAATACCAATATTGTTGTGATACATTTCTTGTTCATATCTTTCTTGAAGTTTTTCTATGACAAACTTCAGCTGTCGCAACCATCATATACAATATATATTGATCTATAGATTTGTTTTTCCTTCGTTATTTTATTCCTATATGAAATCAATATCTATTCTCTTCAGATATTCAATTTTTTTCTTAGATTTTTCACGCTTACAGTCCTTATTTCATACTTCGAAACCATTTTTGACAATCTTGTTTTCTTGCAGATGAGTGTATGGAAAAAAAACTGTAACGTATGTGATCATGATCAATGGTGCACAAATCAAGGTGGATTTCACTTCTCCATTTCTCGAGCTTCAAATATTTGTCAACCTCTATTGAAACCAGATGGTAATCTGATATAAATTACTCAGAGAAAAATTCTTCACGGTATAGAGCATAAAGGTTTCATCTGCATCGTTTAGTAATACATTATTTTCACAGCTTTTCGATCTAACACAGAATAATGGTCAGTTATTTTGAATCAAAAAAACACCATTGAAACACTGTTAGAATAATATTTAGAAAAATATTATAGCTGAATTTTAGAAGGGCACATAAGATGGGTGTGATATTATCCAAATCCACAGAATACACTGAGAAAAAAATATTGAACTATTATTTTTTTTCATTTAACGACTCTGTATATCTACCATATGATAGCTCTGTATATCTACCATATGATATGTACGCTTGTTGACTGACTTAGTGAAAAGAACCGCTCTAGCTCTTTGGGCCGTCTGAAGGGGGGGAAATACTTATAAAATTCGTAACATGAAAAATGGATTTTATACACCTATCAAGCTGAGATATATTATTCCTGATGACCAAATCGACGAGAAAAACATCACGCCATAGTTTTACAGACCGTCTGAGGGGGTGGAAACTTAAAAAAATCGTATAATCAAAAATTGAATTTGTACACCTACAAGATTGAGATATGTTATTCCTGATGATCGAATCGACAAAAAGAACACCACGCCATCCTCACCCCTTTAGACGGCTTATAAAACAATAGCGTGAAGTTTTTCTTGTCGATTCGATCATCAGGAATAACATACCTCAATCTTGTAGGTGTACAAATTAAATTTTTGATGACACGATTTTTGAAGAAGTTTCCAGCCCATTTCCACCCCCTGAGACGGCCTGTGAAACTGGTCGATTCGGTTATCAGAAATAACATATCTCAGTTTGATAGGTGTACAAAGTCGATTTTTCATGTTACGAATTTAATAAATATTTCCACCCCATTTTCATCAGACGGCCTGTCAAACTATTATGTGATGTTTTTCTCGTCGATTCCGTCATCAGGAATAACATATTTCATTTTGATAGATGTACAAAGTCCATTTTTCATGTTACGAATTTTATAAATATTTCCATCCTATTTCAAACGGCCCAAAAGTTGTGAGGGTTCTAATTTTTCACTGAGTCAGTCAACAAACGTATCATATAGAAAAATGGTAGGTGTACAAAGTCGTTAAATGAAAAATAATAGTACAATATTTTTCATCTCAGTGTTCTCTGTGGATGTGGATAATTTCATACCTGTGTACATGAGGATATTCTTTTTCCTTTAGATTGAACTCTGCAAGAATCTCGGGTTTTATGAATTGTTACATCGAAGTAGTCCACTCGAGTACCCAATCCATGATCTTAATCGCAGTTCCAATATTAGAATTCTGCTTGATAACTCAATTTTTGGTACAAGTGCTGGTTCTTGACTGAATCCCCAACTTTTGCCTAGTATGGCGGGAAGAAACAGCTCCTCTCTCACAAGCTTGATCGAGATAACTTACGTCTCATCAAGTAACTCCCATGTCTCCAACAGAATACTTGCATGTAAAGAAATGGGAATTGATAGGAAGCTAAATTATCCGAATTCATGAATTCCAGAATCAGTCTGTGTTTTGAAATTCTCCAGTTTCACTTCTTGTAGTCAATTTGTATTTTGAATAGTTCAAGAGATTAAAAGTTCATTTTTGAAAATGAGTAAGTTCGTCTCGGTTTACTCTATTTACTTTCTAAACTCTCCTGAATTTCCTAAAAAACAGACCAGAAACCAATAAAATTTGTTTTTCTTCGGGTTCTACAAGATGGTGCTAGTATCGTTGGTTTAATAAACACTCCAAAAACTAGATGGCGCCATCATCGATATGGCGATATTTTGTTTGAAGTTTTCTATTTTTTGAGAACGTTGATCCACCTTTCTATGTTTTCAATCCACGTCAGGAAGAAATTGCAAAAATCCACGGCCTTCAAACCCGAAAAATATTGACACCGCGAAAAAAAAAATCTGTTTTAAAATCTTTCCGTTAATCAGCTGTCGCCCCCATACGAACAACAACTTTCAGAAGTTGAGAAACTTGTGCGAGCTAACGACTGACGAGGTCTTACCTTTCAACGTGTGATTTCTTACACGTTAAAAGGTCTCAACCATTTTGTCAAAAACCTCTACGAGGAGGAAATATGGAGATTATACAAACAACTTGATGAATTGAATAAAACTGGCCGATACTCGATGAAAATCCATATTGAAACAAATTAGTACAGTTTATTGTATCATTTCCACTATAAAGGATTTTACAAAAACCGCGACACGTGTTTCGCTATACAATAGCTTTCTCAAGCGAAAACTAAAAGTTACTTTTGAGTATCAAATATTTTATACTCCAAAATATTACATACTTGTATACCTAATTTATAATGAATAAATCTACCTGAACAGGTCAGGTATGGATTTATTGACTATATGAATAAATTAAATGTTTCCAAAGTATCTACTAATAATTTACGTAACTTTTCTTAGCTGGAAATAAACAGATTCAATAATGTCGAATTATTCAGTTCATAAGATATTCAGAGTATTCGAATTTGTTTATCTTCATACTCTCCAACACGTTGAGTTTCAAAACTTTCTTCTGGAAATGGAGGAGCTTGAATTCATGGCTGAACTCATGTCCGTCTGTGAGTGGCATATGTGGAGTTTATTTTTCCATTCTGGAAACTCTTTCTGTGTTCTTTTATGCGGACCTTGAATGTTCTTCCAGTTTGACCCATATAAAGCATCGGATATGACCCACATAAAAAATTTATACACTCCCGATTTTTATGAAACTGAACTTAACTGAACTTTCATCTTTGTTATTCTTAATTTGCATGCCTAAGTTCTTGTCGTAATCATTGTTGACAGCTATTTGTTTCACCATGTTCAGTTCTTTATTGAAATTCGCCTCTGACAAGGGACCATTTATCAGTCTGTGGTGCATACTGTTGAATACTGCTACTTTGTGCTGATACTGGTGGGTGGAGAAATTATTAATGATGATATCTGTATCTGCTGGTTTACGATAAATTGAAGAATCATGTTCATTAAATCGGAAGTAATTATGTGACAAACAAACCATAAGCAAGTCTAATTTTTCCTTTTTCACTACCAGATCGATGGACCTTTCTTCCAATAGATTCTCTACAAAAGTAACGGTTTCATTCGGAGAAATACTAGGAAACATATTCTTTATATCGAATGAAATAAATTTGACATATTCCGAGAGTGTAATATCTTGAATTTCATTGATCAAATGGTATGAATTCTTCAAACTGAATTTTGATTTGAAATTGATGTGGATTTGAAAAATGGAGATGAATTTTTCGGATATTTCAACTGAAGGAGCTGTGACAAAAGAAACTACTGGTCTAATCGAGTAGTTCTTTGTGTTATTTATTCAACGAATGAAGTTTAACGAGTAATAAAATAGCGAAACACGTGTCGCGGTTTTTGTTAAACTCTTTATAGTGAAAATTATGCAACAAACTGTACTTATAAGTTTCAACTTGATGAATGTAAGAAACTAAAGCTCACTTACTGGAAACATTGACATTTTCATGCCAACGTCGGAACTCCAACATCATACCAGCTTTATTTGAAGTGAAACGGTCTTTTAAATCAGCTCAAGCAAATCGGATCTATTCGAGAAGTGAAAGAGCCTTTTTACAAGAACGGATACCTTGCTGAAACTACACCTGGAGCTTGACAATCGGATGAAACTTGAAGACTGGAACAAACTTGATGGCATATCGAACTCAAAAGTGGAAAATGAACGGGGTAGAGTAAGCAAAAACCACAAAGTGAAGTTCGAAGAACTACCCGAGGCTGGATGTTTAGCAGCCTTAAGCTTGGACATGTCCAGAGTGGTCATGAACCGAACAGACCCGGTTTTCACTAAAGATGAAACGTCAGTGTTAGCACACTGTATTTTCGTTATACTTTTCAAACTCAGTATAATTCGTTTATAAAAATGATGTGGATACATCTTCACAGTTCAATACTTTTAGTCTCTTCCACTTCGAATCTCTAGTATTTCAACTGATGTATGAGTCCATCTTGTTAATATCTAAATATCATTTCTCCAACAGCGAACTGTCAGCTCGAATAATCTCTCTCACATCTCTCAGATATCATTGGAAAATCAAGCCTTTGTATTCCTTACCTGCTAAACAGATACGCATTCAGTCTTTCGAATAGTATATATTATTCTCTATAACGAAATTATTGATCTAGACGGTTATGCCCACGAAATCATTGTTTGTTGCAGTGAATTTTTTGAGCAGACTCAGTAATCTCCATTTTTTATAATACGGTAGTAATATACTATACAATGCGTATCGTACGCTATAACACTTACTGAAAGATTATAACGAATATGTCAAAACCATAAAATAAATTTCACCGTTTTGAATTCATATCTAAGTCATTTCCATCGGAAGTCAATTAGAATTCGAGTTCAATTTCCGTTGGAAAGCAAGGATAGACGATATGAGTCTTTCCCAACAGTGTACGCTTTATTTAGATCCCGTTTGCATCCAGGTTGTCGGGAAAATATATTTCGGGTCTGATGGAGAATATGAGATGTTTTCCAGGAAATATCCAGAGGAAGACAAGTATAAATGGCTCTCATTTTCAAAGCAACCAATCCAAAAATAAAATTTACAGAGAGAAATATTTCCCTTATAATAATAAAATATTACTCCAGAAAGTGGTAACATGAAAGGAAAATCAATAAGATTCAACCTGTTCTCATTATTTATATTGAAATGACCTCATATTCACTTCTACTAGAGTCTACCTAGAAAAAATCGTTCACCTGATTGGATACCCAAATATCACAAGCAACCTTGTATTCTTGAACATCTCTGTGAGAATTGTAATTGAGAATTGAAATTGCTCTCAAACATCTCAAGTCCTATCCCACTCTGCTTATGTGTGCTGGTTTTGATGCAAACTATCTCGGTGAGAAAATTAGGTTTTGTAATTTTCTATTAGCAAATCAAAACATGGATTCATTTCACAATTGCAGATCTGTGATGGAGCAATTTTATTCATTAACAATTTCACCGCAATAAATAGGAACATACAGTAAATTTCATGTTATGCAATCATAGTTGACTATTAATTTCTGTTCGTTTTCAACTGTTCCAGCTAATTGGCGTTAGATAATTTGATCTCAATCAAATAATGATGTATGGTTTCAGCGGTTTAGTATTCATGAAACCATTACTGTTCAACGAAACAATCAATTATTGGCTCTATAGAGTTTGTTAGAAGGCCGTAGTCTATGTGGGAAATACTTTTCTTAATTTGGATTTTCTTTCTGACGTTTCGCTGTCACTCAAAGCTGGCTTCTTCAGATGTGGTTCTTTCTCCGATATTCAAAACGGACTGTTGTGTTCTTGATTTAATATTAAATTTATATTCTGGACAGGACGAATTCAGGTTTCAACCATGTAATACCTTCAAAACAGATTCGGGTCCTGATTCAACAGATGCTTGAAATACCTCTACTTTAAGTACGTACTAATTTTCAAAAGGACATAGTTAGTTGCAAAATGTATTAGAGGAGAAGCCAAAGAATTCACTACTGTTCGAATAGTATCTTTCACATCATCATTGGTGGTGACAAATCATTCCCAAAGAAGTATTGAATGGGCCATCTAGTGAACGAAGTGACTGAGGTGTAGACCTTTAAAGACAATCCATCTTTCCTGACGTATCCTTTCCCGAATTTTATCGACACTTACTGTCTTATACGGTGAAGCATGCTGCCACTAGTTGATCTTTGCTCATAATCTATCAAGCATGTCAGAAATCTAACAATATATTTTTTTTTGACACTACTGTCTCCATCTTTCAATCCTCAGAAGGTGTTGAAGCTTCTTGAATCTTGACACCCTCTATCAAAAAAAAAAAATTAATTTTCAGAGCCCAATAATGCATCTGATGCCCTCTTATACATTCAATTTTGCTCTTTATAACATATGGGCTGAACATTTCAGGGCCTAAAAAAACGTGTTTTTTTTTCAAAGCTGGCTTTATTCATCAACGTCATCTCCACCAAGAGCCACTACAATCAATCGAGCGCTGCTCTAACATTTCAATAACTCTCCAGTAAAACGATTTATTTTTTTCCACTAGTTGCTGGGAGCCAAATCTGGCAAATACGGTGGGTGTGGGAGCAATTCGAAGTTCAATTCATGTTATTTTGCCATTGTTTTGATTATTTTGATGCCATAAGCTGTCATTTCTTTGCAAACTCGGCCTTCAAACGCTTCAATAATGCTATGTAATATTTACTGTTGATGATTACCGAGGCCATAACCTTTCCAGCAGATTGTTGTGCTTTCGAGCGATTTGGACGAGATTCACCAGTTGCTCTCCACTCAGGTGACGATCGTTTTGATGCCGGAGTGGAGCTATGGATCCACGCTTCATTCAATTCCACATATCGACGGTTTGTTATGTTTGAATATGGCCAAACACTGCTCAGAATCATCAAGACGTTCTTGTTTTCGGTCAACAGTGAGCTTGCGCGGCACCAACTCGGAACAGAGGTTTCTCATAGTCAAATGTTCATGCAGTATAAAGTCAACACATTCTTTCGATAACTTCATAATGTCAGCTAACTCACGCAACTCCACTTTTCGATCATTCAAAACGATTATGTGGATTTTTTACTGTTTCTGGTGTTACTGCCTCATTTGACCGTCCATTGCGTTCTGCATCATCGGTGTCTCTACAACCACGTCTGAAGTCAGCAAACCAACGTTTAATTCTGATGGAGCGCAGTCCTTTCAACACTTTTCAAGCCATTGCTTTGCTTGAAAGGTACTTTTTTCTATCAAGAAGCAGTGTATAATTGAAACACGAAATTGTTTTTGATCCATTGTTTCGAAAATAACAAATGTAGTGTCACTCTTAGCACAATAACTAACAAATTTATGAGTAGAATACCATCAAAATTCAACAGCTTCCTTTTCAAGGTTAGTACTAATTGAAAAAGAGATCAATGCAGTAAAACAAGCGCCATCTATGTGTTAGGTCCAAGACTTTTCAGCCTATGTAGTATCACCTCTTTGACAAAATTATATTTCCCATGTATTCATAACTCAGTATTTACAAAATTCCAATCTTTTTGATGAGCCATCTCATTTATTGTTTCATAATTATAAGTACCGAGGTTTGCATGGTTTCTTTAATATGTTTCGCTAGAAAAAAATCAGGTGTTGACAGTATTTTATTGACAGCTATGTATAACATTCTGCAAAAGTACGACACGTTTAACTTGAAAAACGGTGGCATCCTTCATAAAGTATAACCGATAATAACAAACTTCATTTGATTTCATAAAGTACACCTTACAATTTGATCTTGACAAGCTTTATTTTCAGAAATATATCACGACATTTATTGCGAAAAAGCTAATGTGATAGCGAAACATGTTATTTGTTCAGCGATAGTCATTTTTTGTAGAGGAAAATCAGTTTTTATAGACTTTTTGGTCGACAAAAAAATAAAAAAAATAGACGAATTGGAAATAGAAACAGAAAATACCTGAGATCTATACTCACACATATAAAACCCAACAACACTGAAGAAAAAAAAATTGCATTTATGAGATACTTTGTTCTTGTGGTAAAAGTTATATTGGTGAACTTCGAGACCTTTGAAAGTTCATGAGAATGAACATCGAGATTGAGTTGAATGGAACAAGACAATAATGATTACCAATGAGCCTCACTCTAAGGGACGTAAGCTAAAAGAATCAGCGTATATTCTCATATCTGGAGGGAATTGTATTTCGAACAGCTCCTTAAAAATATACCGTACTTGGCTACCCATCTTGAAGGAAAATTTGGATAGTGGCGTAATGGCAACAGGCTGATATCGGAGAGCACCTTGTATTACATCGAATGTTTCAGTTGTCAATCAACAACATTGACATAATTTCACATTTGAAAACTCCTTTGACATCTTTCGAAGAAATTGAGAAATAAATAATCAGCAAAGGAATAACTGCAAATATCTTTGAATTTTTTATCTCTTTCTGAAGATGGAGACAAATTTTGGCCTCCGAAACGTAAAGATAAGTATTGTATTATTTCTTAGCAATTTTTTTTGATAGGCAAAATTGTTAAATACGACAAGTTAGTGATAAATAGAACAATATTCTTTGTGAAAAATACTTCGATTTTACGCAGTAACTTATCAGGGTAAACTGAAAAGTTTGCCCTTTTACACTTGTATGAAGTTGGTGAAAGGTATAAATACTCCAAAAAAGGCGATAAGAAATCTTATATGTGATATTTCGAAAATAAAGTTTGTGAAGGTCAAATCATAAGGTGAAGTTTATGAAATTACTATACATCTTCATCAATAAACGGTCGAATCAATGAAAAAAAATAATTTTTCATTTAATTTTACAATAGTTTCAAAACGTATACGCCACATGCCAAGAAGTAACTTCATATACTATGACAACGTCCGTTCAAGTGAACAAAGTTATATACAAAATACCTTGAGAACCGAGATGAGTAAATAATTTTTATTGAAAAACTATAAAAACACAAATTGAGTAACAACGACCTGTTGCATATAACCGCATCACTGAATACGTATGAATGGGACTATAAAAAATGTATCATTACTACTGAGATCTCTGCAATTCGAACACTTCATTTTTTTTGAGATATAAAATGGTACACGAATGAAAAAATACTTTAAAAACCATCAATTACCTACTTAGGGTGTCTCACAAGGAATAAAAAATGTGTTGAAACTTCTGGTGAAACCGAAACTGATTGTACATGCTAGTTAGTATTCACAGGTTTCTTCAATAATAATTTTTTATGATGTTATTGATACATTCATTCAGTAACACTTACCTATACTGTGTGTTTTGTGAGATTAATCGCATTATTTTTTAAACTGCTAGCCTTAGGCAAAATTTAATTTTTGACATGATTTTCAACTGATATGACGTTTTTTCTAATTAATTTTCATCACGATAGAAGAAAATTGATGTCGATTCAAACATTCGAATAATGTCAATGTCAATGATGACACCTATTTTGTAGATTTCGAATTCATATATCTTTTCTGATAATAAAAGTATGAAAATCTTCTATTGACTCCCAAGAAATATAGGTATTTTGTTGTTAAATCTGTTGACTTCGATTCAGCGTAACCTGTTTCATGAAGAATTCACTACTAAGTTCTTGAAAAAGATCAAAACCAAAAATGTCTTCAAAACCAAATATCTCACTGATGGAAATTAATAAACATCAAAATGTACTTACTCAAGGCCGTGTTCGGAAAATACTTCACTAATGTCGGAGTCGCTCCTGGGAAGAACCAGCTTGGGCAGCACGTTAGCCTTCTTTCTTCGGGACTTCAGTGTAATCGACGAGAAGTGCATCATC
>WOGO01001565.1:0-17800 GCA_015342085.1 Leptinotarsa defecta
TTTGTTGTATCTTATTTCTGACGAAAAATTGCGGCATTGGAAAAACATTTATTTATCCATATTAAATAATATGTTACCTGTGGATGTCTCGAAATATTCTGAGATAGTGGATGCAACGAACTGGCAGTTGTTATCTCAGGTACGTTGTGTGCAGGAAGCTGGATTGATCCAGACATTCCACTTATAGGAAGTTGAGCAATACCGAGGCTCAAACTGTTGGTTACGCCTAAAGGTGGGTTATACGAGTAGTTGGGTAAGCTTTTTGGAATTTGAGGTGGTGGTATATTCAAGTTGGGTAACTGGGGAGGCTGGGATGGATACAGGGACGTATTTGGAGGTAGAGGATAATTTTGCCACTGACCTAAAAAAAAATAATAAATCTGAGCAAATTGATTTTACGTTCAAGTACATAGTATTTACTAATAAGACAAATCAGAAATTCATGAAAGTAGGACCTCTAATGCAAATGCTCAAACATGGCTCAAAAATTAATTTAAAATATCGGTACTGGAGACATCAGAAGTAGGTAAATATTAACTTGTGGTCCTAGGCCCATCTTTTATAATTTTTGACTATTTTAAAATATTTTATGATGTATTACATAGTACACTATAAAACTATGTAGGTATTTTATATAATATACGGCTGACATGTATAGAACTCAACTAGAGTCTGAGAGTTCGTGATCTAATGCCCAACAGCGCCGTTTCGACCCGCCAAGATATTTTCGGTAGTGTCAGGCTGAACCACTCAACATTTTCGTACAGCCCTATTTAATTCAGGTGCCACTCAATAGACACTGACAAGTAATTGTTTTGAGTCAATCCCTGCTTTGTTGAACCAGTTCTTCAGCTCTCTTCTGGGAAGGTCCCTTTATAAAAGTTTTCCCAAGTTTTCCCTGGCTTGTTTTCCCACTACTCTCTATGTTGCTCATAGACCCACTTTCCAATCTAGTGTGGGGGTACCAAACACTTTGTACCACCACAGCTGGCAGCTGGCACAGGGCCTGTATATTTACAACACAGTAAATTCCAACTCTCGTTCCACGTTTGTAAAGCGGGAATACGAAATGTTTAAGAAAAGTAAGATTGGGATTTCGTCAATGAAAACAACGTCAAGTATCGACTTACCAATCTGAGGATTCCATATACACTGATAGCCACGGCTGGGATCGAATGGAGCCGTGAACCTAGGATCCGTTCCTATCATCAAACAATTCATTTCATGTTGCCGCCATAATTCTCGTTGTTTCATCCTCCTTTCCTCTTCCTTCAGTTCATGCTGCAGAGCAAACAGTTTTCTCCTTTCGATTTTACTGAGCCTCAAAAATTCGGCACTTGGCTTCTCGCCAGGTTTTGGAGGTTTCCTATTGCTGTCTCTATCACTTTTGTATCTAGATAACGATCGGTATCTATCGCTCTTTCTTTCTTTATTGTGGTCACCACCATAAACGTTCTGGGCATTCTGCATGAATTTCTTATTTGCTTCCCTTTCATGTTCTTTCATTTGTTCGATTCGTTCTTTCTTGGGAATCCTGAATACTTCTGGCAGATTTTTCCATTCTTCCAACAGTTTCGTCGCCAGAAATTTAATTTCTTCTTCTTGATCTTCAATGCTTCTTTCAGGCATTGAATCTTCTTTTTTCATCACTACATCAATTTCTTTCTTGACTCTCTCGGCCATAACATCCTGCTCAATTTTAGGAGAATTACTATCTGAATCTAATGGGGAAGTTAATTCTTTATTGGTAGACCATTTCTCCACAGTCGCAAGTACTTTGCTATCTTGAAGCATCGTTTTGTTAGGAATTGGTAAAACTGCAAGAGTTTGTAGTATTTCCAATCTGAAAGTAGGACCATTACAAAAGTTAATATATGTTGTTATGACCTTGTATAGATTGATAGTTATTCTGATATACAGCCCACTCTTAAAAAATTATTTACTAATTAATTTTCACTAAGGACTTGCCATTTTACAATAAACACAGACAGTGTGTGTTTGTGAGAGAAAGAAAAAAGGCAATCGAACAATAATATGGAATACTAAAAATATACAATTATTATTGATGATGATAATCAGCAGCTTCTTCATAGAAAATGAGTTTAACCTAATTTTTGAAAAAAATAATCAAAGAAATCAATAACAATGCTGTTCTCATTTGCTAGCCAAAATATTCTGGCAATGAATTCGTTTGAGCCATAACTAGTACCATGGGAAGGAACTTTGAAAAACTTCCATACTCCGGTTCTTCTTGAATTTACATTTGAATCAATTAGTCGTGTTACAAATGGACAGTTCATATTACCATTCATGACTTTATGAAGAAGTCTCAAGTCAACTTCAGGTCGGTGATGCTCCAAAGTAGATAAACTCAAAAGTAGCAAAACATCAAGAGTACTTGTAGTGAATATCTTACAAATTTGTTTTGTACTTTCTCCATCCTAGATATATGTGTCTGATATAGAGAACTAGAGGAAAAAAAAAGACGACATTTCTTATTTTTTAGAAACTTGTATACCTTTCACTCATTTTCTTGAATAATTTTGAAACACTTCCAACAGAACCACTGAAGAAGTTCCTTGTGAAAGGAAGGACGACAGGAAACTCTTTAAAGGGGCTCTAAGAGCGGTGCCTGTGCGAAAGTAGCGATTCACATTAGATTTGAATCGCTGGAGATTAAATCCATTTGGAAAAACGTACTCAGCAAGTTTATTCCACATAAACGCAGTTCTCCAAATGAAAGAGTTCTCAAACAGTGAAGTTCGAGGTGTACCGAGTTGAACCTCAAAGACGATGAGCAGCCACAGACCGTCACGTATTTCTGAAATGTGCCGCTCTTGGTGGAATCAAATGTGCCACGTCACTTGAACACTTCCCGTGAAAGTATCTACAGAAGAGAGACAAATCCCGACCTTTCTTCGATGTTCCAGACTATCAAAGTTGCAAATGATATTCGCATCTCCAATCAGGAGGATGGTTTTTTCTGGATACAATCCAGCAGCTTCACGGTATGCTTTGAGGAAAGTATACTTTTTGAATGGTATAAAAAAGGAAGTGGAACTGCATTCCTGAAATAGTGGATTTTTCAATTTTTGGATGACTGTATCTCCGAAAGTAGACTGGAGCGCCGTGCGCAAAAGCCGTGTACTATAGATTTGTGAAAATTTGTATATCTGCATTGAGAAAAATACTACATATACATTGCAAAATGTCAAAGAAAATCAGTTCGATGATTATATTTGCGATTGTCGACCTACCTTACAGATTCATACTTTTTATTTGCCATTACCAGATGCTGAGCGTCAATCATGTAACCATGTATCAAGCGGAGCCCATGATAATCTAAGAACAACCTGCGACAAGGAAGTTCGCCTCGCCTCAAGACACGCAGCAATTTGGTTCTCTGTTGAGTTTCTTTGGCTCTCACCATAAGTCGACTCAGCTTCAAAGTATGTGCTTGATTTTTCAATCCAGTTGTTATCAACAGTTCCATCTCTTCATTGAGTTGCTGGAATGAAATGAAAGACGATAATTTTTGAAGCCTATCGAGTTAACTTCACTTACATCAATTTCTTCAAAGAGTTCGATTCTGGGTTTCTTCTTCTGAGATTTTTTTTTCGCTATGGCAGGAGTCACGGTCGGAATAATAGGTACTTGCTCTTGAATCTGTGTTTCTTTCGTCTCACCGAGTTTCTCCGGGTCAACTACTTTTATTTCTTCCGTCTCTCGAACGGTCTCTACTGCTAGTTCAGGTACTTTATCTTTTATGGGAGGAGGTACTATTTTGGGTGTGTCTGGTAACGATTCGTTCAGAATTTCATCATCTTCTTCCTCTTCTTCCTCATCCTCCTCATCTTCAGAATCAGGTTGTTCTCCGAGCCATCCTCTGCAAATGGAAGCACCGCAATAGCACTTCTGAGCTTCTTTTCTGAAAAATGCATTTCAATAAAAAACAATTGGGAAATATACCAGAGAGCGGAACTCACCCGTATCTCTGAAATCTATAATCAAAAGTTATTTCTTCTCCTGCTAGAATTGTCCTCGTGCTGAAGAAACCAATTCTCAGTTCTCCATTAGCAGTCCACTTTTGTGTTTCTGCATTCGGATCGCAGGAGTGATTGATGAACCTAGATATATTACCTGAAATTAGGATTTTGGATTAAGATCTATACCAATAAGTTCTTTCAGAATCGTTACCTTTCATTGTTGCATCTATAATTGCATCTGCCCGCAGGGCCATAAAATAATAGTGAATATTTTTATCTTGTGAATAGACCTCGGCCCTTTTATCGAATTCGTGGGAATCAAGCACCTCTCCTACATATTCCAGAATGAACTCGCCACTGAAATATTATTTACTTTAATCGTTTTGCTAAATGTTAATGAAGAGCGATGACATCTCCCCTTACGAAGACGCCATCTATGGGATCGACAGAGAATTCAATACTCGAATATCAAAGATAGACGAGGCTCCTTAAGGCGGTCACTTACAAAGCCAAGCTTCGACATTGACTGCCGACGGGATTTGTTCCCTGTCTTTCACTGCAAGGCATAAATATCAAAGTGAATTTATTCTTATTTCAGAAAAAAATACAAAAATATACAAAATATCTTACTAAGCAATATTTGCGGCAGCTCTGAGACCTAGCCCCTTCTTTTCAGTGTTGAAAACTTCCACGGGAGCAAAGAGACCTTTTTGAAATCTCTTGTTTGTACATCTCTCTCCTACTTGACACAGATTTCCACTGAAATAATTCGAGTATTAGTTCAAGTTATTGTGATTGGATATATATAAATACCATTCGATTAGTAGTAATCTGTTTAAACAATCTTCTCCGCAACCGAATTCGTTGGCTTCTTTTTCTTCTGCCGTTAAGAAGCAATCACAAGTCATTTTTTTGGCTTCTTTGCAGGTCATTCTATCTGTTTTATATAAATTTTCTTTTAAATGAACAAACTGTTTCAGTCGTGCTGCTATCACTGGATCTTTTGCTGGAATCTTGGCTTTTACATTATCGATAGAAGGTGGTTCAAGGTGACATTCAATTTTTTTCTGAATCGAAGATAATATCGATTGGGAGGGGTAATCAGCTGCGGTTATATTATCACTCGATCTTGTCCATCTTGTTTTCCGTTCTTTCAACATCACTTTCGGCGATGCGGTCGGAGTACTTTTTTCTGATTCCGTCTGAACAGAATTACTATCTGAAACATCGCATTCATTAAGAGAACTTTCTGATTTAGACTTGACCAATCCCCGACCTGTAGTTTTTTTATTCAGATGATTTATGAATTTTATTCTAGAAGATCTTCTCACTTCAATATCATCCAAATCACTTTCTACTTTGGACAATTTTTTTAAAGAGTCTTGATCAGTTTTCTCCTCCTTCTTATCTTTCTTCTCAGTTTTATTCACATCAGTTTTACTTCGTACTTTTTTAGAAGTTGAAATCAAACATGGATTCTTAGTCTTTACTTCCTGCTTCTTCTTTTCCTTTGATTTCGTCTCCACCGGCTTAGTCAAAACTTTTTCCTTCGACTTATTAGATGGTAGTACTTGCTTGGACAATTTATATTGCCGTTCTGTTACTTGGGGTGTTTTTATTCTTCGAGTTCTAATTTTACGAGATGAATTGATTTGTTCCTGTTCTGAAAAAGAATCTAATTCAACAGCCGTAACTCCAGACAAAGGAAGGTTATTCGACTCTCTTTCCAATTCACTATCAGAAACAAACTGATTCACTGCAGGTTCATCCTGAAGGTGCAATTTTTCTACTTCTTTTTCAATGCTTGTTGTTTCAATAGTAACATGCTCTTCAGTCTCCATATTTTCTACATTTTCAGCTTTTGGATTGGTTCTATCCTCAGGGTCTGTGACTTTTTCTTCACAATTATTTGTATGCGGTGGTTGGATGCCTGCATTAGGTTCATTATCATCATTCTGGATTTTTTCCGGAAACCCGAGAGGCGTTTCATTCTTAAATTCTTTATTTTGTGCCTGTTTTTCTAAAAGCGAATCATTTTCACTCTCACTGATAGTGGCGTCAGATAGCTTTGAATTATTTTTCTCGAGGATTGTCTCATTTTCAATTTCTTGAGAAAAAAACTTCCTTACCTCTGCATCATTAGAGTCACTAGTAGAGACTGACTGACATTCTTCTGAAACTGTTACATCTTCAATGACTTTGATATCCTCACCTTCAACATCGTTCGGGTCGAGAGGAATCTCAGTAATATTGTCATCGTGGTTTTCCTCTGTATTAGGCATATTATACATACCATCAGATATGATTACTTCTTCCATTTTCTCTGGAACAATTTCTTCAATTATGCATCCCATTCCGTCATCTTCGTATGCTACTTCAACAGACTCCCCGACAACAATTTCTTGACTTTCTTGAACAAAACATTCTTCTAGATTAGATCTATCATGATCTGATGTATAATTTTCAGAAACATCAATTTCCATCAACATTTTTTTGTCAATTTCATCAGAAAACCCACTTGTTTTTTTTTCAGGCGACGACTCCTTCAAAATTTCACCATCGTCTTCAACTTTTCCAATTGATTCCTGAGTTGATTTATAGCTATGTCCTATAATTTCACTGATATCATCAGCGTCAAATTCCAAGTTCTCATAACCCTTACCCCTATTAGTGGTTTCCCCTTCCAAGACACTGTTCACTTGTATATCTGATTTGTCATCCTGACTGTCCTCGTCATCCTCCCAATCTTGCAGTATTTGTAATAGAGCTTTATTACTTTTAGCAACATTTGATACTGCAGCTTGTTCAACAGCTGAACTGTTCTGAGATTTTGAAGCGATAGGTAATAATTGCTTCTTCAAGTCGGAATTAAAAGTTGGCATTTCAGAAATTGATCCAAAAACTTTTTCATAGGAATTTCTAATTGTATTTGTAAGAATTTCAGGACTGAGTTTGTTCAGGATTGTGGGTTTTTCCAAATACTCCTTGCCAGAACCTTTTTTTGAAATATGTTTTGCTATTCTGCTTGATTTTGGTATCTCTATATTTACAATACTTTGTCTTCTTGTTGATCGAGTTGACACAGTGCCTACTACAACAGGATTTGCAGGAGTTTTTTTCTTTTTTGGTGGCATATTGATATGTTTCTTAACCTGAACTACAAATCATTTGAATTACTTTCCGAAATTTAATTGAAAAAATACAATGAAACTAATAGTAAAAATGTCGATTTGGGGAAACTCGAGAAATGAGACACCTATCCCAATAAATAATACACAAACTACAGAAATCATCTGAAGACAACAGCCACTAATTCTGTACTCATGTTCCATGAGCATATAATAGACACCTATTCTGTGTCATAGAGTCATAGACGCCGAACTAGTGGGAAGATAATCGCACAGTCATTTGCGCAACAATCGGTTATACATGCGGCTAAAAATGTTTCACATAAAAAACGTGTCTATTGTTACTTTTTATAATACCATTGAGTAGTCTGTTTAGTCACGGTATTCCTACCCAGCTGGAAACTGACAATAGTTGCGTTTTATTGTAATTTCGTAGTGAAAGATTGAAGCGTGCATATGTAATCCAGATTTTCATAAAAATAGAAATTTATATGAAGCACTCATTCTCAGATATGACTGGAAAACTTTTCAGAACTAAAAAAAATCAAAATACCAGAATCGAGGTGAAAAATATCATTTTCAATTTCTTCTCCATTTTTTAAAAATTTACAAAATGAACACAACTCGAGTACATGCAGATGATTGACTCATAAACAAAATTAACATCAAAGAATGTCAATTATCACATTCTGTAAAATGATTCGATCTGTGTCAACGATCGTCTTGTCAACAGTAATATTCCCAACCAAAACACAAAACGCTTTTTTCCGATTTGGACCTGCGAAAAAATTGACAAATGAAAAATTGTGAACGTGTTCTACGGATTCTAGATAGTTATAAATAATAAATGTCAATAATTATAAATAACTCGTGGGTACTTGGACTTTCGGATATCTTTGAAGTTGGTCTAATAATCTTTGGAGGTTGTGAAGTACACTGTTTTAAAATTGAAGTGTTGTCGATTTTTAATTAATTTTTGGTTATAGATAATTCGTGTCTGACCCTCTCCAAAGTTGAACTGAAATGTGGGCAGACACTTTATTAATTGTCTTCATTTCTATTTGCACAGCTCTCTTAGGTGAGGGGCTCACTTGGCTGATGGTGTATCGTACTGAAAAATATCAGAAATTGAAAGCAGAAGTGGAAAAACAAAGCAAAAAATGTGAGCCCTTGATATGGAGTTTTGAATTCCTTAGTAATGATATTTATTCTAGTGGAGAAGAGGAAAGAAACGCATGGAGATTCTTTGGATAAACAACATAAAAAGAAAATTGAAAGAGAAGAGGAACGTTTGAAAAATAATAACAGAGATTTGTCTTTTGTCAAAATGAAATCTATGTTCGCAATTGGTTTTGCATTCACTGCTTTATTAAGCATGTTCAATAGCATGTAAGTGGTTCGACAAAATCTTTGGTTTGGTCAGTGGGTTTTTGAACAAGTTTCACAAAATATGGTGTGGAATATTAAACAGTCTTCTGTATACGTTATTCTTGGTTATCGATTCAACAATATTAATATCACGTTCGAGTTTTCGAGGCTCCAAGGAATTAAAAATGTATTGGAATCATTTTGAAAGTTCATATAACGAAAAAGTGAAAAATAAAAGCCTCATCTCACTAAATTGAACCATTTAGATTATAAAAAAGATCATTTATTTCAAAGTTCTAACAGTACAATCAATGCCTGGTACAGGTGTACAAAATCAATCCATGGTATAAATCAGTAACCAGTGATAACATATTTCAATTTTTTAGGTGTACAAATTTAAGTTTCAAATGGATGGTTTTTATAATTGTCATCCCTCATTTGATTTGGAAAACTCTGAAGTAAAGTTAATCTTGTTCAATCAATCAACAGGAATAACATCTCAATCAATGGTACTTATATTCACATTTTTGTTGCAGATTTGATGGGAGAGTGGTCGCAAGGTTACCATTTCTACCGTTGACATGGATACAAGGACTTAGCCATCGAAACCTTCCTGGAGAGGATTATTACGACTGTTCCTTCATTTTCTTGTATATACTATGTACAATGTCGATAAGACAAAATATTCAGAAATTACTTGGATTTGCTCCTTCAAGAGCGGCATCAAAACAAGGAAATAGTTTATTTGGTCCAACTCCGGCTCAGTTCAAATAATTTCAATAGTTAATGTTTCTCAACCATAGTATTAAATTCTGCTCTGATTGAGTGTGTCTAAATTGAAAAATATTCAATTATCTGTGTTGACTTTACTAAATATCAATATATTGTTGAATTGTTAATGATATGTTGATGGTGGAAAGTATATTTGATATCCGCATCACTGGGAAATTGAATAACAATTTGTACTATCATTCTTGATTTTGTGAAGTGAGGAAACCAGATAAACACCTCATTTTTTGTTGAAATAAATGTTTTTGTTTTGAAAAATGAACCTAGTGAGGAATTCATAAGTGTAAGGGTTCATAAGATATTATGTGCCGAGAAGAGTTGAAAATAACAGGTAATTGCCCAAAAAATATCTAACCAATTTTTTAAATATGACAACTGAAATATCTCGTTGATCTCGGAACTAACCGAACAGATGTAACTCAAACAACAGATGTGAATTATCGAACGCTTGCCGAGCGCTTATATTTGTTTTAAACAAGATTGTTTCAATTTCACACATGGTGACAATACCAATTAAATTGCTAAAGTACAAAAAATGTTAATTTAGAAAGCAGTGATTAAAAAACTAATTGAAGTAAAAGTTGAAAATAGGGATTCCGTGCTCTGATAGGTTGCCCGTAAGTTAAATTCTGCATGAGATGAAACATAACCCTGGCGTCTTGACTTCATTAACAATACGACTCGCCAGAATGAAATTATTCAAAACTGTCGAATGGAAATGTGAATAAAAATATTTTTCAACTCATATTCATCAAACCAAAGACACGTATTTCGGGCTTTTGGCTTATCAGTTTGATACAGCCAAGAGCAAGGCTCGACTATACTTGATTTACAAAAAAAGTTCAAATACATGGAACTATCAGCATAAGCCAGCTGTACATTTGTGATTTCGATTAATGGATCTTACGTTTACAAGAATACTAGTAAAATTACCAAGGAAGCAGCTATAGTCCTTTCTATGTCCGATAAATTATCTCTTGATTTTATGTCGATATTCTTCATATCCATATGATTTCCTGAACCCGGATTTCACGCAGGAAGCTTTTCATTTTCATGGAATTATTTGCCACCAGCTTTACTGTAAACGTTTCTTGAATTCATCGGTGAGTCTACCGATGGATTCATTTCCAGTGGTCCATTTAAAACGTTAGCGCCTTTCTATTGGTTGAAACAATACCTCAGAAATGTTCTGGTAAATTTCAGATCACACCTAAATGAATACATGACGTCATTGGAGGAACACGGACTTCCTCTTGCCGCAGATACCATGTCACACAATAATTGTTTCAAGACGATTCTATTTCGTACCCCACATATACGACAGTATCACTGTTGTAAACTATATCAAAATATTTCGTTCTCATCTGCAGCTAAATTCTTGGCAAAAATAATTAAACACGAAATATAACTATAATAAAAATGAAGAGAAATTCGTTCATTCGATTAGTGACAAATTAACGTCCATATACTGAAAATCTAAATCCGTTTCACAATGAAATGAAAAAACTTAGTGAATTTTGCAACAACAATGATGAATTTCTAGAGGTGCAGTTTTTGTGATCAACAGGCTACCTCTGTTCATTCATTTAATGATTATCGTGATTACTTTTCATCATCTCCAGAAAAACTACTTTTAGTGTTTTTTCCATGTTCAAACTGGTGGGCAAAGAGTACACAACTACCAATAGACGAAAACGATCATTTTTCCAGATATAAATTTTCAGCGCGTATGCGCGAAACAATTAGTATTTCTGTCAATGTCAATCTATACTTCCTATCTCAAGAATGCATCGCACAGGGTTGCCGATTGTTTATTGATTTCTGGCATTTACCGTGAATTGATTTTACTACCAGATATGAAATAAAAATTGTATATGTAACAGGTTGCAGAGGAAGCTGAAAGAACTTACTGAAATGGTTACGGAAAAGGAAAACCTTGACCCGGATATAAAAACAGCAGCATGGGAGGCCAGTGCCATATCTAATACCATTCAGGAGGAAATTAAGCTTTATATGGAAAGTACTCGGGGCAAAAATAAAGTAGATGCCGAAATGCAGACAGGGGAGGAAGAGGTCAGTATAGAGATGATCGGCACTTTTGAAAATACAATGAAGGTCATAGACAGACCGTGGCCGGAACACCTTTTCGTGAATACGACGGTGGAGTGTGGGAGCTTGGTGAAGGCCAGTGACTCGGCGGATATCACTATTCTCATAGGAAAGGAAGCCCTAAACGAGAAGTATTTAAAGGGAATGAAGGAAAGATATCCTGAACTGAGGGGGATTGTGGAAACAATGGAAGATGAAGAAGTGGAGAAGTGAAGAATAATATAGTCAAAGTAATCTCAGAAATTGCCGTGTTGCCATTGGATTTCTACCTGTTGGATGGCCTGTTGCTGGTAGGACTGTTAAGTTGAACATGGTAAAAAATCACATTGAAAAGAATTTTCCTGGAGGTGGTACAGTAAAAATAATAATGATCATTCATTAAACTAACGAACAGCTAGAACCACAGGGTCGAGACATTGAATATATTGGTGAGAGGTGCGTACGAAATACCCAAGTTTTGCTAAAAATACCAAACTCTTGCCTCCCATGCGAAACCTACGATTTTATAGTTTAGCACAGTTTAGGTGTTTCATATTAGCTAGAAACTGAATTTTTATGCAAACGAATTATTCACTGAATAGAGCTCGTACTTTAAAAAAGTTGTTCATATACATGAAAAATACTTGATTTGTAATTTCTGATAAGAAATGAGTTCAACTTGAATTAGCATGGTTGAACATTTTTGGATTTGAAAAATCTAAAGATTTTATCGAGTTGTCTAAAGAAATTCGCAAATATTATCTGGCAACACTGTTATCATACCCACTAGTATCAGTCATATCTCATTTTTGCACTGTATTTTAATTCCGTGTTTCAGTCAGTGTCTTATAACGAAATTTTCACCGATTTTTTTCACATAAAAAGCGAACATGTTGAGGAGTATAGTGCTTGCTGAAAATATAGTTTTAAAAAATAATTCCAAGGTACATTCTTATGGGTGTAACATTTTTTATCACTGCCAGAAAAAAATATTTTTTTTTGACAGATCTCAAATTGTGTTACATAAATATCGGTCAATTTATATAATTAACTCCTGCCATTACAGATTCTATTTTCTATACCAAGTAACCTTTGGCATCCTCAACAACAACAAACGAGAAACTTGAATGTACATGAACATATCAGTTATTCATTGCTGAAAGAAGCAGGAATAACTGTTCCCAATTTTGGTGTAGCTAAAACCAAACAGGAAGCTAGACAAATTGCAGAAAAATTGAATACAAAAGATTTGGTATTGAAAGCACAGGTATTAGCTGGAGGACGAGGCAAAGGAAGTTTCAAAAATGGCCTTAAGGGCGGTGTCCGTATGGTTTATTCGTAAGTTAAAAGTATTAGTTGAATTATTATGTGTAAAATTTGTATTTTCAGACCTCAAGAGGCAGAAGATATCACTGGTCAGATGTTGGGACAGTATTTAGTGACAAAGCAAACTGGGGAGAAGGGCAGAATATGTAATGCTGTCATGGTTGCCGAGCGTAAATTTCCCAGAAAAGAATTCTACTTTGCAGTTATGATGGAACGAGCATTCAATGTAAACACAATCGAATTTTTATAATTTTGTGGGAACTATGAAAATCTTTTAGGGACCTGTGATAATCGCTTCGTCACAGGGTGGAGTTAACATTGAAGAAGTGGCGGCAGAGAATCCAGATGCAATCCTTTATGAACCAGTTGACGTTGTGAAAGGTTTATCGAAAGAACAAGCCGAGAAGATTGCTGTCGCAGTGGGCTTACAATCCCAAAAAAGCAAAACTGCTGATATGCTTCTGAGGATGTATGACCTTTTCATAAAGAAAGATGCACTATTGATTGAAATCAACCCATACGCTGAAGATGCAGGAGAAACATGTGAGAAACTATGATTTTATTCTACATTAATAATTCTCTTTTAGAAAATGTTTCCTGCAAAGTGATCATTGCCAAATTTTTTCATTAATCCTCCAAGATCTATACCACTGACTTTTGTTAGGTTCAGTGTATAAAAACAGTATGCTTTTTTATCAAAAAAAGTACAATTTTATTCCTGTATTCTGTAGGCCCTTTTTTTTTGACATTCTCAAGTTTTTATTGTCTCGAAATGAAAAAAACTTTTCAAAATAAATAATTATCAGATTTGACCAGAAATGTAACTGCTTTTTAGGAAAGAATAGGAATTTGGGATAGATAAGAATTAGGGTAGTTTTGAAAGCATTTTTTTTTTCTTATAAGTCATTGTCAATATGAAAGTAGTTGTTTCTTTATGTATGATCTACATATCATTTACTTGCCACTCTGCTTGTTATTCTGTAAATCTAAATGAAATATATTCGGTCCAGAATCAGTTTTATATATATGTGCATACAAATTGAGATTTGTATGAGGTACTCAGAAAGATAATACCATTTCAACTATTTTAAATCTATCCACTCTAGAGGAACGCAGGATTTAGTTCCCGTCTAAATGAATGAATGAATTATTATTAGTAAACAAAACTTTTCACAAACATGTGACAAAGAATTGAAATGAATCAAGTCAACTCTATACCTTTGTTCTAATAGTCTAAAACTCGTAATAGTTGAATTATTTAATTGATTTATATTCAAAAGACTGTTGAAACCGAAATTTTTGCAGATTTTTCATTGGACGCCAAATTCCGTTTCGATGACAATTCACAGTTTCGGCAGAAGGAACTATTCGCTCTTCGCGATTGGACCCAAGAGGACGAGAAAGAAGTGGCAGCCGCCAAGTTCGATTTGAATTACATCGCTCTAGATGGCAACATTGGATGTATGGTTAATGGAGCTGGCTTAGCAATGGCCACTATGGATATAATCTCTCTACATGGAGGTTCCCCTGCAAATTTTCTTGACGTTGGAGGAGGGGCTACCGCGTCTGCAGTCAAAGAAGCATTCAAAATAATAACTGCGGATCCCAAAGTACACGCCATACTAGTCAACATTTTCGGGGGTATAATGAGGTGTGACGTTATTGCAGAGGGAATTATTGCCGCCGCTAAAGAGCTCAGCTTGAAAATGCCGATTGTTTGTAGGCTTCAGGGAACAAACGTCGATGATGCGAAAGTATTGATTGCCTCTTCCGGTTTGAAAATTTTACCTGTGGATAATTTGGACGAGGCGGCAAGATTGGCAGTAAAGTTGTCGAACATCGTAAGCTTGGCAAGAGACGCCAAATTGGATATCAACTTTGAAATGCCTCTCTGAATTGTGGAATATGAGAAATCAAAATTGGGCAGTATTTTTTTCGAAGAATTCAACTAAAGAGAGAACATATTTCAGGTATTTTATTGTATACTCAGTCACGTACTACTTTTATCAAAGCTTTACTGATGTTTAGCTCGTTAGCGGTGCATATTTAAATTATTTATTTGTACAATAAGTTGAAGAATATATCATTTTCCAGTTATTTCCAGTTTTATTTTTCTTATAGTAGATGGAAAGTTTCAACAGTTGAACTCGTGCAGCGAGCAATTATTTATTTTGGGACAATATAATTGAACTGGCAATCAATCTTGAAAAATTTGATATTCCTATAAAGCAACAATTACTGAAGTACTAATTTATTCAGTCACACCACTTGATAGAATAGTGGAGTGGACGCAACCCATCATTAAAAGCAATTTCTTTCAAGGACAAAACACGAAAGCACTACAGGAAATCCCTGAGGCGCTCTAAGAGCGGTGCCTGTGCGAAAGTAGCGATTCACATTGGATTTGAATCCATTCAGAAAAACTTTCAAGAAGTTCAATCCTAATGGAAAATCAAGTAGAATAGATTGATGAAAACAACAGAAATGATTCTGTAGAAGTGTAAAATCTCAAATGATTTCCCACTTTTATTTTTATTCTCTGTATTATTGATTTTAAAACTGCAGCAATCCGCTTTTGCTTTCCCGACATTTTGTTTATGTTTTTTAATTTTTTATTTATATTCCTTACGTTTCTTGTTATATACTTGCCTTCAAAATGAAAAGTAGATATTTAGCAGAAGCAGAATTTAAGAAATACTAAAATTGTTTCACACATATTTAAAATATATTTTTAATAAATAAATAAATAAATCGTTTGCATGACATGGCACAAATACAGAAATAAATAAGTAGAAGAATAGACATTTCCTTCAGTTAAAGTTGATTCAAAGCTGGTGTTCACTTAACTGTTATCTTAATGGAAGAGCTCGGTGAATGAACATGTCGAGTAACACTTTTGCAAAATAGGGAATATTTAAATAAAAGAACACTTTATTATCTATTCCAAAATTGTTATCAAACACGTTCATTTACTAAGTTGATACTCAACATTCGAAAGCAACAAAAAAAATGACACAGAAAAAATAAAACAAAATGTTTTGAGTTATTTGCAAAAATATTAGAAGAAACAAAATAGTTCAATGAAATATTAATGAGGAGTTAGAATAATACAAAACAACCACTTTATTTCTGAAAAGGGACTACACATACATACTGTATGTTACAGACACAATATTGAAATTATCAAATATTTTTTATTTGTTAGTAAATGCAATTTTTTTTTTCCAAAAATGCCAACAAAACACTGGAAAGTACACACTGGATAATAATTTGAACTGAATTGACTATAAGGAAGAAGGTGTAATAATATCACTCAACATTCATTTAATAATGCATGGACCAGAATACAGTATTTGGTAATTTTCGAAATTGTCAATCAATGATTCCCCACGAAATTGGTGTAGATTTAAAGATTGCTGAAATACATTTCTGGCTGAAGTTCAAGCTTATGGGTATTTTATTGTTCATCAACTGATCCAGAAAGTTAGTTTCAATTCCATATATATGAATATGATATGAAAATATTTTGCATCCAAAAATTCAAATTTTTTTTTTAAAATATCGAATTATTTTTCAATTTGAATAAACTGAAAAAGTGATAGCCAGCCGTGGTAACAATGACATTTAATGAACAAAAGAGTACAGATGAAAGTTTCAACAACATTAATGAGACGAGAAGTATTCAGTTGTTCAAATTTTTGTTACCACCTGATTTTTATTCAAAAATAAAATGATGACGAGGCCAAAAATAATAACCTTTTACATATGTTTGAACTAGATTTCCAACATTTCTTGGCAACCAGGTATTATCTCGAGGTTTAAATGTGAGGATGGCAACATTTCACGAAAGACTTTTAAGATCAAACAAAATAAACATTTCAATAATCGATAAGAAATGCAACAGTAATTCTTTTTTCAGCAATCTACAGCCTATACTAACTACTTCCTGAGTGAAATTTTACATTTAACGATGGTATCAACTGACTTGTAAAAAATGTGTTGAGGCAACTAATATCCCATTTTTACGAATGGTAGATAAAGTGTGCTGAATCTATTTCCCAGGTTTGTTGGGCATGGTCTGCAGGTTTTCATATATGACTGCAGTAGTCATTATCGAAGGAGGCAATAGAGGTAGTGCCTTGGACAGCAGACACAACTTTCAAGGTTTGAGTATTTGGTTTCATTCCATCGGTGGTGTTCATGGCTTCTTTCCTATTGGTGCAATTCAATGACCTTTCACCTGTACAACTTATTGTTATTTTATGGATCGAAATTGTTTCTATGTTTTTTGAATTTTTATTGCTTCCCTATATAGTATTGAGTAATAGTTCTATCGGGCATTACTCAAAGCGATATTAATTCAAAAACAGAAATAATCTCAATTTGAAACAAGAGAAAATTAACACTAATAAAGTCTGACTACCTGCGATAAATTGCGCACGTTAGTCATTCAATTCAGTTACCTGTTATGGAATGAAACCAGGGACCCAAACCTTGAAGTCTTATTGAATAGACTTTTTATAATTTTTATAAGGATTCATATACAAATATTTAATAGTGGAAGTGTTCTGATAAAAACTTTGAGATATATATAAAAGGCGTTGAAGTGTTTGGTGGAAAAATTACGATATATGATAAGATAGTTAGAAATAAGGTAGTCAGAAATAGCAAGACCAATACAAATGGTAAATTTCATTCAGGTTTTTCATGTTAGACAACAAAGAGTCGAAATTTCAAATTAAAATCATGTTGCTGCTTCAAGTAGTGATATCTTCTTCACGTGATTCCAATACTGGAGATTCTGAAACTACCACATTCTAGAAAGAACAAAATCGATGTTGAAGAGTCCCTGAAAAGAGTTTTTACATAGAATCATTATATCTAAGATATCAAATAGATTTTTTTTGAAACTAACCTATAATTTTACGAATTTCTAATAAGCAAAATATTATTATCTGTCGATTATAAAGACTTCTCTGAGAAAAAGAAATTTTACTGGAGCTTAGTCCCAATACCAAACTGTTATCTTCAACACCTCGACACGTGTTTCAACCATCAAGACACGCGTTTCAATCACCAAGTGATCATCTTCAAGATGAAGATTAATCTTCCTCT
>WOGO01001566.1:0-17800 GCA_015342085.1 Leptinotarsa defecta
GAAAGAACAGCTTTCACAGTTGAATCTCGCCCATTCATAATATTTAGCTAGTTTATCTTTCAGTTAAACTCACAGTAATAACTTATTCGAGGAAAGAATTTATCCAGAGTTTGAAAGTTGGAAAACTGAACGTCACAAAGTTCTAGTTAAAAAATATATTTTGGAGACAAATAAAAGACTATTGCAGCAGACTGCTAAATATTTAAATAATAATCTGTTGACTTATTCAAGTTTTCCTAAAGTTAATTTTGACAATTATCTACTTACATGAATACACATAACAGGCAAATCAATGTAATTGAACAACTCATGATGATATTTAACTGACATACAGGAACTGAAAAACACCATGACCTTCTTCTTCCTGTTCTTCTTGAGGAACGTGAACAGAACCAACAGACGTTTCTCTGAAGGACATACTACATAACCTTGTTCTAACCCGGACACTGTTGCTTCTGCTTTGGAATCATCCACTCCAACATAAATCGGTTCTTTCTTCAATGCCAGCGCTGCTAGAGCGTCCGTTTTTTTGTTTTGTGTTGCACTAAACAACATCGTTTGTCTACGTTCTAAAAAAAGATAAAAAAACTCATCGTAAAGTAATAAGGTGATGAAATTTCTCTGGCTCTAGAGTATTTCTGAAGGAATCTCCAGTTTTATTGTTATATGATTCTTTGTTATTAGGATCGAATATCCAAAAAATGAACAGAAAGCTTTCAAATCACATCAATCAATAATTTTATTATGTTTCGGACATTTGATGAACAAGATGTCTGGGAATTCAGAATATATCATGTGATTCGACAATATTTCTATAGATGATGCCACATTTTTTCAACTGGAATATTTCCTAGTAAATGTGTCTCGTTGGCTGATGACACGACTCTTATATTTTTCGAAAATAATCCTATACTACTTCTGAACCAGTACCTGTGTAAAATCTTCCGAGTTCGGAAGTTTTAAACCAACTATAAAAAATACTCACTTGAAAATAGTTTTCATACAGTGGAAAATTATATTGACAAAGCTGGAGTATTTATAATCTAGTTTTTATTATTTTTTATGTTTTCAGAATTCGGCAGAACTATGCATCATCTACTCTGATAGATATAATAAATCAGAGACAAAGAAATTTTAAAATTAAGAAAATAAATGATGCACCTTAACTCTCAAATAATTTAGATTGTTCTAAAACAACTATATATTGAAATGGGGATACTTTTAGGAGATATCGGATTTTGGGAAAAAAGTTTTTTTATTATGATAGATTGCCGTCTAAATGAAATTTCAAATCAATACTCCTTTGTATATAAAGTATATCTACTTACTTGGTAAAAGATTAATTATCTGTTTCATTTCCTCCTCAAAACCTACTTCTAATATGCGATCTGCTTCGTCAATTATCAAACATTGTAAATTTTTATACAGGAAATCCGGAGTGTTCTGCAAATGATCCAGTAGCCTACCAGGAGTAGCAACCAGAATATTGATACCTTTTGAGAGCTTTTGCGCCTCGGTTTGTCTAGCTGTGCCCCCCATGACCAAACCATATGTGTGATGGTGATACTTCATCAGCTCCTTGAGGACTCCGAACGTTTGCATCGATAACTCTCGTGTAGGGGAAATTATGATAACGCCCGTACCTTTAATTGAAAGAAAATATTAATATTTGTTCGAAGGTGATTGACAATGTTTCGTGATGAATTTCACTAGTTCGGACTTCCATTGTCTACTATATAAAAATTTCAAATCATTTTATATAGTAGACAATGGAAGTCCGAACTAGTGAAATTCAAAATATTAATAACTAAACCTGTACTGGGACAAAGGTCTTACCGTTTCGAGGCATGAATTTCAGTTTGTAGATCAAATCTATGGCTGGAATGAGAAAGGCAAGTGTTTTTCCTGAGCCAGTTTTTGCAGCTCCAACTAAATCTCTACCTTCCAACAGGGGAGGTATGGATCTCGCTTGTATTTCTGTCAGTGTCTTGAAGCCCATGTCTTCAATAGCTTTTAACGTATTTTCGCAAACTGTATCTTTGAGTGACTCAAATGTGGAATTGCTTAGAATTTCTAATGCAGACTTTGATCCTGGTACTAAAAAACAGATTCTATTGAGTATTGAAACAATGTATGAATGCTTCAATTAGTTTTTTGTGTAATACATTTCAGAAAAATTGAGTACTCATTATTCTCAACTCAAGAATTTAATAATTCGAGGAGATTTGTATTCGCCTTTGTGTCATCATGTAATAAGTCAGTAGTCAACATTATGAAAAGAAATATTATACAAACATTGGCTAATTGAAGAGATTATCCAATGCAAAAATTTGAAAAACAAAAGTAGTAACGCTATTGATATTCCAGTAATTGAAGATAGTCTGCTTTGAATTTTTTGATCCCTTATCAATCAACGTGAAATTTAATTAAATTAACAAAGATATAAACATTGTGTTATAAAAAGCAAACCACTCCTCCTCAACCATCCAACACTTTACTTTTTGTACATGTTGAGATACTACTTCCGACCTCGTAGTTATTTCAGAAGCTGATAGATAACGAATATTAGTTTTGTATGGACTTGCTAAAAACTCACAACTGAATAAACTGAGTTGTGTCCAAAATAGCCCAACCAATGAATCAAAAACATCGTAGAAAGTTGTCATCTCTGATAAACATATTTAAAATGATCACTAATTACAAACATATGGCTCAGCAAAAAAATATTTACCTAATTGACTGGGATCTTCACGTCTAACCAAATTTTAATTATGGCTACACCAGAAGTTACTTAAAATTATATTTTGCAAATGTAAAAAAGGATGTGAGGTCTCTTGTCACTCCTTGAAATAAAAAAATGCAAGTCAGCCAGCTATGTCTCACGTTAGAAGTCAAGGATTTTTTATGAAAATCGGTGGAGGTTCTGAGAATTTGTAGGTAATAGGTAATAATATATCTGTTAAAAAAAATCTGTTCCAGATAAATTATTTCCAAAGTATAGGTGAGCATGCATGCTCAAAACAGAAAACAACTGTCTGAGAAATGTGTTAATTAAAGAGGAAAATTGTGACATTGCAAAGGCACGAGGTATTCAGAAAATTTAAATTAACCAGTTTTAACTCTCTCACAGGGATTAAAGGTAAAAAAAAACAGTATATTACCAGGAGTTTGAATTGAAAATTTGTTAAAATGTTTTAATAAAATACTTACACCCATCTTGAAGATCTGTTTCGCTGGTTTCAGCATTTTGGTTTTCCAACGATACGTCTGATTCAATTTGAGGCTGTTCTCCATCAGAATCATTCACGGAGACTTTTTCCAAATCGAGTTCTTTCTTTTTCTTCTTGGATTTATTTTTTTCTGAAAAATACCTGATATAGCAGTAGTTGCAGTATTTTTGATGTGGTTCAAATTTTCAAATGGAAAACATCAATAAAAATTGTAAATGCTAATACTACAACAAAACTGATTTTATTAACTTAATTGTTTAATTTATTGTGTCATCTAGCTCCTAGCCTTTTTCTTTTATGTAGAGTAGGATACTGATCACTCAACGCCAGAACAATAATTGAGGATTTACTTCAGACACTGACAAAATTTTATTTGAATCAGTTCAACTAATAAAAACGTGTGCATTTAAATATGTCTCACTTTTAGATGGGCCCTCGTCATCATGTTCCTGACTTCTCTTAACACCTTTTCCTAGGATCTCTTCAGATTCTACAACAATGAAAATTTTGATAGATTTGTCTACTTTTAGTTTGTTTTACTAACCTTTTAGCTTTTTTTCCTCCTCCTTTTTCTTAACTAGTTTCAACTTCTGTTTTTCACGATTTTTAATTTTTCGCATAAGAACTTTTTCCGGAACAGACATAGTTTTTCAGTAATCAAAATAAAATATATACGTTAATAAAACCCTATAACCTGTAATTACTTCCAACCCCGCACGTGTTGACAAACATTTGACAATTTTATTCTACTTCCAGTTATTTTCAAGTTTATGGCCTCAGTTGACAGATTTATTAGACTCCTCTTCTTATTAAAGGATGGTGGTGTGCGACGCAAACCTCTAGGAAAAATGCCCAGGAGAACAATCAGACTGCATCCCGATTGCTCTCCAGGGTGCGCTAATGGCACCATCTTACGGCAAAACTATTCACAAAAAATTTTCGAATCAAAAGCGCATTGACAATTCACCAGCGTATAGACTTATAAACATCTTAATGGGGACTGTGGACAAGACAACTGTTCGGTGTTGAACACACTATATTAGATATTTATTTCATATTTTAACATTTTGAAGTGTATTTTGTTTTTGTAAAAAATAAGATAGTTTTTCAATAAATACTTTTGACAAGGTTACAATAATTTGATATTCCGACAACTTTATAGTGATTCATAAGTAATACATTAACAACAAGACAAGATGTATTTGTTTTCAAAGAAGATATAAGGCCTCGGTAACAATTATATATGTATTGATGAATATTTTCTCTTCAATATATCATATTTTTTTATGTTTATACATTTGTAATTTTGGGAAGAATTTCTATCGATGATGGCGCTACTCAAACAGCTAATAGCTGTTTGGTGTACTGCAGTCAGGGTTGAACCGCGCCTGTATTTTTCATCTGTCCGACGTTCTGGTTTCTGCTTTGAAGCCATTTTCAACAACCACTTGAAACTGAAGTTACGTGACTCGAAAACGGGTTCTTAACTACCTGACCTTCTACCTAATCTCCCAAGAAGTGATTTTTGCATATGAGAAAGTAATTGTTTCAGATAGAGTTTTTCTTCAGATTTGTACCTATTATACAGAAACATTTGCGTGATCTACACGTTCATTTCAATATTTTCAATTATATTATCCAATATTTTCAATTATATCATTATTTTTTCCCATTGTTTGGCAGTTTCATATGTAGTGTTTTAAAGCACTAAATTCATTTTATCTCTTATGAATCATGAAAAATACTTTTCATTTTACATACTTTTCGCAATAGGCAAAGGCTTCATAAAAACTACGAATAATCAAATGACGTCACTGTATCTAGAGATAGTAAGAAATCACATGTCTGTAAACCTCAGGCAAGTGTTGACACGTATTTCTGGCTCAGTAGCGTTCATCAGTATGGTATAGCCAACTCCAAGGTTAGGCTGCCTCGTGGTGACTTTAGTGATATCTCTATCCAGAGGTGACTTGACCAAAGCCACAAAGTCTTGCCTTACCTTGCACTTGGCTATACCGTACTGATGAGAGCTAATGAGCCAGAAACACAGAGCATATGGCACCATTTTTTTAAATGAATTACCCTATATTGTTTCGCATTATCAGATGCTCCATGATGAGAAGATTTCAACAAAGTATAGAACATTTGGTCTGAAGATTATGGTTCGGAGATACAAATTATTTGAGTTGAAAGCAATCCACCCTGAATAACTTTTGGAACAATGATATACAAAAGTATACAGTGGGACACATTTTGACTTATTCACATTTGATCTAACTTTCCCTGTCGTATCTCCAGAGCATGTCACAATTTTTTTCCATGATGAACAGATTTCAACAAAGTAGAATACATTATGGTATGAAGCTCATAGTTTGGAAGCTAGAAATTATTTGAGTTGAAAACGAGCCATCCTGAATGAACTGAACCTGAACCACCCTGAACCTGTTACCTAGGTTTCATAGGTGTTTTTGTGAAGTATACTTCAGAAAAGTTGCCTAGTTAAGTTTGAATTCAATATGTTCAATGATAATCATCCAGGAAGAAATGTACGACACAAATACGTTTCGGAATTATTCAACAAATTTATGGAAACTGGATCCGTTAACAATAAAAAGCATAACCGTTCGGGAGTTATCAACGATGAAGCTATTTGTGCTGCAGTTTTAGGGCACGTTGAACTAATGGAAAATTCGCAATCTCTAAGTTATCTCGGGAATCAAGAATCGGTGGTACAAATGTTTTCAGTATTCTTCATAAGTAGAAATTTCATCCAAAGATTAGATTAGACTAGTTCATGAATTGAACGAAGATTATTGCGATATAGACGTATCGAGTTTTGTGAAAGTCTCACTGAACGGATCAACTTGCATCACAAATTTCTTATATAAAATTTTCGGATGAATGTACGTTTAGTTTGAATGGAGAGGTGAATCGACAATATTGTCGATATTGGAGTGATATGAATCCTCATTTATACCGTCAAGTTCATACACAACGACCTCAAAAATTAAATGTTTGGGCAGGAATTTTAGATGACTAATCATAGGACCTTTTTTATCGATTTTGACTAATAATAACAATTTGTATATGTTGGAGAATCGAATAATATCGCGCATCGATAGGGTAATTGAGGAGGATATAAATGTACTCGAAAACAAAATAGTTTTTCAGCAGGATGGTACACCTCCTCATTATGCAGTTCCAGTGCGACAATTTTTGGACAATCATTTTCCTGGTCGCTGGATTGGCAGAAGAGGTCCTACAGAATGGCCACCAAGGTCTCCGGATCTCACTCCTTCTTTCAATGGGGTCATTTGAAGTCTAAAGTGTATGAGATGGAATCAACAACATTAGAAGATTTGAGAAAGAATATCATGAGGCATTGCAGAGAAACAACTCCCGAGATTTTCAACCATGTGAGGACGGCAATGGAAGCTCGTTTGTACCATTGTATGGAAGTTGGTGGCAACGTTTTTAAACATATAATATAGAAAGTTTTTTCCTCTCATTGTCCAGTCATCAGATTTTGATTCAAGAATTAATAAAAAATCTCTTTTTCTGATTTTATTGCTACCATATTTGTCTCAAGAGCGAATATTTCAAAATATGACCTCTTGTATAATTGTTGACCTGTTTTTTTATTTTTCCTGCAAATCATTTTTTTTTAAGTTATTCAGTATGGCTGGTTTTCAACTTAAATCATTTGTAGCTTCCGAACCATAAGCTTCAAACCATTATGTTTTATACTTTGTTGAAATCTGCTCATCATGGAGCATCTGATAATGTGAAACTATATAGGGTGATCCATTAAAAAAATAGGTGAAGTAACATCAAATGCGAATATGTCAAAATGTGTCCTCCTACATACTATTTTTGTGTTTTTTTATTTTTTATGAAAATCATTGTACCAAAAGGTATTCAGGGTGGCTCCTTCAAAATGGAATGCACTGAATTTTGTACAATATATACATGTCTGAAGGAATCTGAAATCGAAAAGCAATGTATGATATTTATCCATATCATACATAGGTATACCATGTTTTTGCTCAAAACGCTGTAACCGATGGATAATTGAAAATAGAGGAAGTTAAATAAAAGTTGTGAAAAGTTAATTGCATTGTTATTCTAAACTTGTATAAATAGGTAGGTACGAACTTAATTATTATTTCACCTCAAACAGAAACTCGATATAAGTAACACACACCCTGTATATCGAGATATCAAAATTAGATCTTATGAGCTCTATAGAGTGGTAATTATTTTATAGAGAGAATAGGAATATCCACTACTCAAATATGAATTTAGTTTAAAAAAACAAATAATGTGTTCAATCATTGACTTGTAGTCCTGAGTCTTGACAGTCACAATAACTGTTTATCAACATCTATTTGTTTATTTATTGCCTTTCCCTAATATTTTTATCAAAATGTAGGTAGGCACCTAGGTAGCAATGAAGGTAGGTAGGTGGATTCAATAATTCAATCCGTAGACAAACTTAGCAGCAAGTTCTTTGTCTTTTTCAATAAGCTGCAATCAGGTCAAATCTGTAGCCGAAACTATAAATTCAACAAACACCTGTGAATATCTATCAACCTACTACAAGAACTTTTACACTCAAGCGAAAATGAGGGCAAACTTAAAAGGCCCAAAAATTAATGCTCGAAACAAAGCCAAACGCCGTCATTTTAAAGTTACGCAACATGTTATAGGTAGGTATAACGCAGATAAAACCATTCAAATTCCACCTCATAACAAACGATACAATGGAATAATTTCAAAGAGAGGGTCGAAAAAATCCGCATAAACAGTGTTAAAGCAATAAAAACACCCAAAGCCATCTGTTCTGTTTGCTAATGAATGAAAAGAAAGGGAATCAGAGACGCGTTGTCTGGCCTAGCAGGCTTGGCGACAGAATGTCTGGTGTGACCACGCGCTGTGTTGCCAGCTCCCCACATTCCTTTGTTGAAACAAGAAGATAATTAGTTTAATTCGCGTTTTTTGGGGTCTAACAGTTATGAAATTTTGAAGGAGGAAAGTTTAGAAAGAGTATTATGGTGGTTTGATGGGTTTTTTGCAGTTTGAATAAGTAGGCGAAAACTATTTTCCACCGGCAACGCCGCCGGTAAACTTGTTTCACAAACGGATGTCGAAGCCGCTCCACCGCCGAATCAAGTCTCGAAATACTCTCCCTTCCTGGCGCCATTCCGTCTAGTCAAGCCCGACGTGCGAGAGAGAGAAGACGCTTCTTTGATTCCTTCGCGAAATCCACTTCGAATCCCTCTCGATGGCGTGAGTATACAGTTTAGTCAGCAGAGTGGGGGTTTTCTCTGAATCGTGACGAAAAATGGTTGCTACATAGCTGGCAGATAGACTTCTCGGCGTTATTTTCGTTGTCTTTCGACGGATTATTTTGTTTTAAAAAGTGCACGAGTGTCGGAAACGGTTCGAAATGGCTCACGGACTGAATTCGGTGCTGAAACGAGGTGTAGCCAGCGTGAACTGCAAAAGCGAGAGCAAAGGTGTCGGGTCACGTCGCATTTTCGCCCCGCATTTCAAGTTGCAAGTGCTCGATTCCTATAGAAACGACGCGGACTGCAAAGGTAACCAGAGAGCTACTGCCAGGAAGTACGGCATCCACCGCCGTCAGATCCAGAAGTGGTTGCAGGTGGAAAACACCCTTCGCAATGCCGTGATCGGGGCCAAGGAAAAGTCCGAGTGCGAGAGAAAAGCGTGCGACTTGGAGGTGACCTTGAACGTCAACAGACAGCGGGACGACGAGGCCCGGGTTCCGGCGCTAACGCAGAGCCCTGCGGCGGTTCAGTTCGCCTCCCCGCTGCCCCTCGACTTCACGACGCACAGCCGCGGTCACGCTAGCCCGATCGTCGCCAGGCCGGAATCCCCTCTCTCCCCGCCCGTGCCTATGGATTTGTCTTTCAAAAGACCTACTTTGCTGCCCGCTAGCGCACCTGTGTGCTACGCGCCGCTGCCCCCCCCGGCGGCCCCCTCGCCGCCCCGACCTCAGCCCGATGTGTGGGACCTGTCGACGAAGAGCTTCAAGAGGGAGTGTCCCAGCCCGGTCACCTCTCCGAAGCCCGTCAAGCTGTTCAAGCCGTACCTGGACGACTTGAAGGAGCCCGAGTTAACCAAACTAGAGCCCCCTTGCTGCTCCCTCGTTCAGACCCCCTGCGACGCCTTCTGCTATGACAACAACAACGACGTCAAGTCCGAGTTCGGCGGATCCTACACCCTGCACGAGCTGCAGCCGAATTCGCCCGTCAATTACTATTACTACCCGCCTTTCGCGGCGGAGTACGACTGTGGGTCCTGCTGCTTCGAGGAGACCTGCGGGGGCCAGGGCTTGGCCCCGCTCAGGCAGAGGCAGAGGTACAGCCTGGACTTCAAGCTGAGCGCCATTGATTGTTATTACCAGGACTCCGTATGCAAGGGAAACCAGAGGGCGGTCGCGTCCAAGTACAACATTCACCGGAGGCAGATTCAGAAGTGGCTGAAACAGGCCGAGGAGCTGAGGATGAGGAACGAAACGGTGAAACAGACGCACGCTGTTAGGTAGGATCGTCGCTTCCTTTGTTTTTGTTAGCGTTCGAAGCCAAGAGTCTATTAGAGTTAAGTTGAAACATATCTTGTTTGCCTTATCGAATGAAAATATGGGTGCTAATTTAAGAAATTTGCTCAGATTACATACATAAATATATATGTGCCTTGCTAGGTTTTAAGAGAAAACGTGCCAAAAATTGTAAACGGGAGGCAGCTGTTGGGATACCTGAAAATTACGCAATATTACATTATGTTCACTTCGTTTTTGTCTTCCTACTTTGCCATATACACGGTTTGTTCATCATTGCCAAAATATTTATTATTTATTTTTAGGAGTGTTCATTGATTAAAAGCTAATTTTACGCGAGATGTATATTTATATGTTATTAAAAAAATGCAATTGGATGAATCGTCGCGATGTCCCTTGAAACATTTGTAAATATTGATTTTTATCTGACACTTTTTACGAAAATATGTTGTGACCTTATAGGTTGTGAGTGAGTTGTTTTTTATCTTCCTGTATATACTTGATACGAAACTTTTTATAGATATTGTATAGTTTTATATGATATATTTTATAGAGTATATTAATAAAAATACGAGTAAACGAAAACAGCGTTTTTTCTATATCTATAAATAAACATTGCCAATCCGATAAGATTGTGCAGGCCTTTGTTTGAACTATGGAATGATTAATGTGCTATTTATTACGTATGAAAGTAGACAAAGAAAATGGTGAATGCTGAACGAACACTCATCTGTCACCAGTTTTTATGAATAACTAATGAAATTAAATTGTAAAAACATTTGGAACTGAGCACAAAACGGGTTGTTGACCCGGTCCTACAAAACAAATTGGTTTTAAATCTTAGAGAACAAGTTATCTCATTCTTATTCACTCGTACATAAAGCATTTGAACATCAAAGAATGTTTTGAAGTCGTCAAATCATACTCGGTCATTGGTTTATTTTTTGTAGATACTCGTAGGTAAGTATCAGGTGAGTAGGAAGCGCAGAAGGACTACATATTTTTATCATCTGTTTCTTGAAATTTCGTGTTAAAAGTCGGGATTATAGTTGAAAATTTTGAGGTTATAGTGGAAATTTCTAGATTAAAGTCGAAATTTCGAGTTTGAAATCGAGATTTGAATCGAAATTTCGAGTTTGAAATCGAGATTTGAATCTAAATTTCGATGTTAAAGTCGAAATTTCCAAGTTAAGTCGAACTTTCGAGTTTACAGTCAAGATTTCAAGCCAAAATTTCAAAATTAAAGTCAAAATTTCAAGATAAAAGTCGACATTCAAGTCGAAATTTCAAGAATAAATTTCAAAATTAAAGTCTAAATTTCAAGATTCGTGGTTGAAGTCGAAATTAAAGACAAAATATCGATGTTTAATTCGAATTTTCAAGAAAGCAATCGAAATTTCCATTTGAACAAACTTTGAAATGAAAATCTGTTTGAAAAGTATATTGAATACGTATTCAAACCATAGGCGGATCCAGCCAGTTTTAAAGGGGGAGCTGACCAAATGATAACTTTAGCAGTGACTGATAAAAATATTGTTTCAATTTTTTTTACTTTCATGCGTGAATTAGGCCGTATTTCCAAATGTTTATTAATCTATGTAATTAATCTATGCAAAATCCACAGACTGCGGCCACAATTGAAATCGTTAATTTTATCCGGAGAACGAAATCAATGAATTTGCATGCGTGAAGATATTTAATACACATACGGAGTGTTCTTTGGCAGCGCGCGCCTGATATTTTAGTTTTTTAGAATTTAATTAAAAACACGTTACAATTGATTTTCAGAAGAAACATTCATTCGCGAGCATTGTATCATCTTATACGAGTATATTACTCCTAATATCTCTGTAAACGCGACTTGTGATTTTGCACTACTTTTGTATTGACAACATGAATTCTACAGACTTACCTGACTTGCGACACACGACTTAATACTGATTCTTGAATCCACCCTAAGACGATTGAAATTTTTCTCTTTCCGTTCTTCAAACACAGAAAATCACTTGAGCAGATGCTCTGATAATTAGCTTCGTTTATTGCGGAATGTTGAAAAACCCAGAAAAACATCATGACCTTCAATCGATACACGATAGTATGCAGTATACCACTTTTTGAATATCTCTTGTAACTTGTGAACTTAGGAACCTCTGGTTGTAGTAATGAATATAATTGGAGTTTTTTCCAACTCCAAACCATTATTTTAACCCCTCGACACGTGTTTCGATCACCAAGTGATCATCTTCAAGAAGAAGATTAAACTGAGGATTAAACAAGAGGAGTTTAATCCTCCTCTTGAAGATGATAACTTGGTGATCAAAATATGTGTCGAGGTGTTTAAACAACAGTTTGGTGTTGGAAAAAAACTCCAGTAATTCTCATCCCTTGTTACCTCAACGTCATTAACGAGATACAGACGTTCGCCTAGGCTCAGAGAGATATTGAATCCTTTGTGGAATTAAAAGTACCGAATTTTTATCTTTTCTATATGCATTATCCAACGAACCAATATACACACCGCAGGCCCATGCTAAATTTAAGAGCTCAGATTTCCTTATTAGTCTTTGCTATTCTTTTCTGTTTTAACTATACTCATCTACACATGTCGTATCGGTAATTTTTAGTATTTTCAATCCATTTATTATAAGTTTCGGTTTCAGTAATAATAAACATAATGAAACATTTTTGATTGGCATATTGCATATCAATATAGTTTTTTGTGATATAAAAGTATTCTTGTACTTATATCTTTACAAAAATCATTTTTTTTGGTTATGAAATAATTATATTTTCCTTAGGGAAGTTTTCTTTTCCTTTACCATAACACTGATATCACAGAATAGTAACTATTCTGTGATATAACTATAACAATACTCCCACTTCTCGAGCCTGTACGTGATAAATACCCACAGCATAAAGCTCAAACTTTGTGACTGCACTGGTTCATGATGCCCTCCTTTTATCAGTTCGGCCCTGCTAATGAGTAAATTCACATGAGCCTACGGTAATACCACAGTAGAATGCTATACTGTAGTAATACCAAAAAATTACGGATTCGTTCGAATGCGGCATTACTGAAAACTAATGAAAGATATAAGCAATTTTACACTAGAAGTTTTTTTTGTCGACGAATCATCTTTTGACCTATGACTCGTGATACTGTCGATATAGGAATGAAGGCATCTATCTACTTCACATGTCGGTATTGTCTCTGCTCGAGAAGAATTATGACATATTATGTCAAACTGAGTAACACTTAACAGAACATTGTAAACTTACAAAGACTCGTACACAAGCGCAGCATTTCTCTCGGAGAAGTTGATCTAGCTGATTTGTCTTCAAAAATGATAATTGACGTATCAAAAGTACAGAAGATGTGTGAAGTGTGAAAATGCTCTCAAATCATCGTTATTGTACGTTAACTCTCAGTTATGATATGTCAAATATTAGTTTTGATGCGTCATTTGTCAGTTCTGGTGATCTGGCGCGTAAAATATCATTTGAAAGTATCTCAAATTGTAACAAAATTGGTAATTTTGAACAGCGGCATGTTCACACTTGTTGCAGATAAGGACTGAGCGAACTGAAACAAAATAACTTGATAAAAGCAGAGCTGATGGCTTTTTTATGTTTATTAGTGTGAAGTTAGCCACAGTCTCTTGATTTCTCAAATCTTATTTCAACCTATCGAGTAGAACATTAAACCTTTTTTCTAATTCTTTGTAACTGTCTGACTTATTTATTTCTCTCAAATCTTCGAAAAACACTGCAGTCTCTCGGAGTTATTGAGTTTTCTCCAACATTTTTCATGACACTACAATTCCGATAATCTAGTTCCCTGTAGGTAGGTACTAGTTTGTACACCACATTAAGTGTAGACACACCAATACAGATTTATTGTTGTTAATTATTATTATGAAAGAAACTTATGTGCATGATCTATACATCTTTGTAGAGAATTTCTCACATTTTTACATTTTCTTCGTTTGATGATTGAGTAATCCAAAAATTTTTTTCTTGAAAGCTTTGCTTTTGCTCTTATTGCTCACATGTTTGAAAAAACAGAATATGGTTGTCTACAATGACAAATGGAAAGGGTGAAAGTTGAATATTCTCAGGAAAAAAGAATTTAACTGAAGGAAGTTGAAAATGAAAGGAAGATCAGTACACTTTAGCAAATTCTTGAATGAAGACTCAAGAGAGCCTGCCATCTGAGTAAAAAGAAGAATGACAGGATGTGTAGTGAACCTAAAAGGTAGATTCCAAGACGAACCCAAAAGCCGATATTATACTGAGATTGAAACCCTTTCTCACATCTTGGAATCTTGTCCATTTGGTCAACTTCTGAGAAGAGAAGAGGTTAATTGTACAGCTGCCAATGGTAGCATAAGAAGAATTGACATTATAGTCAAAGACAGAATGAAGGATATTGCATTCAAATTGAATCCAACAATAAGATTCTAAATAAATAATTCTAAACCTGCTGAAGTTGACACAGAATGAATCAACAACCAAATTCTTCAAGGAGAAATATAAAATTGATAGTGAAATAAAGTCATTGGTCTTTTCATAGGTGCCTGAGAAACAGTTTCCAAATTTTTTGTTAATTTTGCCAAACAGTTCAAAATTTCTATGAAAAAAGTAACATTTATCTCTCCTGAAATATCCAGTTGAAATTTCAAGAGCACACATACATTCACATCAAGTGGTTATTTTTCATTACTGCTATAGTTAATACCAATGTATTTTCTTTTTTTTTTACTATTGTTATAGTTATTACATTATTCCTTGTTTTTCTTTATGAACCATATTCGTTGGTAGGACGTTATTGGAATGTTTTGGATCAATATGAAGCTGCACTGAGTTCTTATATGAAAAAAGAGATTATGGGTTTCAAGAATAAAAAAAATATAATCTATAATTCAAATTACACATATAAAATAATATAATAAAAACTATACTTAACGAAAATCACATGAATCGATGTACCTAAAATTACGTCATCCTAAAAAATAAATAAATATTCAAAGCGCAACTTTGGCTTATTCATACAACGTTTTGAACTTATCTTAAACAGTATAAAAATAAAAAAATTTGAAACTTAACCTATTACACACAGATGTAGAAAGTTGTCGGGATAACTCAAATGTTCAGAAAGCCATTGCAAAGGAGTGTCCAACGGAGGAATCAAACCATGGGTTTTTACTTGAACTGAAAAAATACAAGAGATATATATTTCATATTTAATTTTTTTTACGTCAGTCAAATGAATATGTTGATTAGAAGGTGAATTTCAGGGTGGCAATCAATGGAATAAACTCTATCAAGAATTTCGTATAGAACCGTGTATATTTTTAGATAATTTGATAGTATTTTTGAATGCCATTTTCTGTTTCAGGAAGAGTTTCAAATGAAGTGGTATTTTCTAAACTTAAACATTAGCATAACCTCTTTTCCTACAAAAAAATGTTGAAGACACTAGGCTGTTCATTTTCCTGTGTCAAGAAAAAAGTGAAAATTTCGAGTTTATTTTATTATAAAGTAGTTTCTGTGGAGAGTAAAAAAAATGAAAAAGTTATTCAAGAATATCAAATGCAACTCTCAGAAAGTGTACCCAAGACAAATTTACCGTTTTTCTTATCTGGAAACATTTCACACAGAAGATCTTGTAATGTTTTCTTACAACCATTTTCTGTTACAGGCTTCACCAATTTTTGCTTATATCCTTCATCGATATAGCATCTGAAGGGAATGTATTTGAAGTGCTCTTGGTCCCCTGTTACTTCCATCAGTTTCCTGTTTACTGCCCAAAATTGATCAAATTTGTCTGAAACGGAATGAAACACATACTTTTTACTAAAATCGTAACATTGATTTATTTTTTTTCCATTGATCATTCTAATTGAACAACAATAGGAGAGTGCATTCCATAGTATGATGGAAGAAAACGTGAAACAATCATTATTTCTGTATAAAGTGAGTGTATAAAAAATTAGTTACATTTTTAGAACCGAAAATTAGTAAATTTTCCTGATTTTTCTATATAATTGAATAATGACAATTACCATTTTGCAATCCCACCCAGAGTTGGTTGTGATCTTTCTTCTGCATATTACTGGCAATTTGTCCTCTGTGTTTTAGAACATCAGCTTCTTTCAAACATGCCATGAAATAGGATTCCACCATTTCTCTGGAAAAACATGGTTTTGAGACACTTCTAATCTCATCCTTTCTTTAGCATAAAAAATGTGAATAATTATAGAATAATACTTTCTAAAATGTAAATATTGAGTTTTGAGAGAAACTCTTCAACATCTGCATGGAGGTATCTTCTAGACCAAAATGCATATGATGAAAAGAGGTGCCTCTATTACAAGATAATAATTTATATTCCTCTGTTTTGTAAAATCTATAGCTTATATAGGTATCTCATTTTGTTTGAGTGAATACAAAATAGTTCCACAGTATTTAAAATGGGGGCCATATCAGAGTAATAAAAAGTATTTATCGTGTCCAATTTTTCAAAAGTTTTGGCATCCCATATACTTTAATTTAAAGTATATAGAGAATTTGTCTATTATGACTCCCAAATACCTAATTTTTTTCAAGCACAGTTTCAACATTAACTACATTCATTTTCATGTTAATCTTTCTGAATTCATGAAATCATTGTAATTTTCAATAAGCATAAACTCAGTTTTCCTAGTATTGATTTTAAGATTTGAACCACACCATCTCTGAACTTATATAGAATTCATATTTTCCAGATGGAGAGAAATAGATGAGCAAATCATCTTCTGCAAATAAATGTGTTGAACAATTTTCAGCAACCTGTTCAATATCATCCATATACAGTAATACACTTCCTTGCATAATATCATGATCAATATCAATTACTTCAGATACCGATTATGTTATTTAGTTTCATTTTTCTTTCTTCTCCTGTGCAGTTGACTATTTATAGTTATTACATTAAATGGTCTTACTTATTGCTGAATTTGAAGATCTTGGTCTCAGGAAACTTATCAAAATGAACGGTAAGGTTCCAGGGGAGCATGTCATCTGCATCAAACAACAGGTCATGTAATACTCCAATTGGGTAGTGCCATTTCAATGGTTGTCCATTATACTCCAACCACATCTCTTGGTCCGATTTTTCAGCAGCTACGGACTTAACGAAATGTTTTTTGACTTTATCAGTTACCAGGGGAAAATAACTGAGTCGTGGAACCATCAAGTAGAATGGATCAGGTTCTCGAACATGGACCACTTCATCACTGTCTAAACGGAAACAAATGGGTAGTTTGCCTTCCCATATTTCACGGAGAATTTCTCTATCATTTGCCATTCTTATATGCGTGTGAACGATCTCAGTAATATAAAGTTTTTATTCAAGAATTGCCATATACATATTGAAATTATTAACCACTATTGCTTAATAGTTTGATTAATATCAGCTGACAGTAGTGACACGTGGCAACTGACAGGTCAAATGGAATATGCACTGTTGTCTGTGTTATCAATTAAGTCTCATTTTCCGACGTCTCAAAAAAGTTAAAAATATTTTTAAAGATATTTCCCGTCAATAATGAAGTTGTATTTGCACCAATCAGAAAACTTTCGAATCATCATATGACGGAGCTGTGAGAATCTAGCCACATTCCCGGAGAGTATATAATGATATATCTCAGAGAGATTAAAAAATGATTGATTTAATGAAAGGAGAAAAAAATGCATTTGTGGCATTATTAAAGTAAGGCACCATCTTGATTCAAAAACAAGTTTGATGAATGAGCCTTTTTCCTGAGAATAGTACAGCAAACGTGTCACGAGAGGCAGCACTAGTAGTAGTGACAAACAATAAACTATTCACATGTAAAACAATCTTATTTACGTAATATTAATTTATTATTTAAAAATATAAATGTGATATAAAAAAATATTTTGTGATAGTAAAATTCCAACAAAATATTGCTGTTTTGCGAAT
>WOGO01001567.1:0-17796 GCA_015342085.1 Leptinotarsa defecta
ACATCGAAGAAAGGTTGGGGATTTGTCTCTCTTTTATAGATAGTTTCACGAAAAGTGTTCAAGTGCCTTAGCACATTCGATTCCACCAAGAGCGGTAGATATCGGAAATATGCAACGGACTGTGGCTGCTCATCGTTTTGAGGTTCAACTCAGTACACCTTGAACTTCACTGTTTAGGAACTCTTTCATTTGGAGAACTGTGTTTATATGGAATAAACTTCCTGAGAACGTATTTTGTTCTTGAAAAAAAAATGAAATGAACAATTTTACTGTGATATGCATTTGGATTACATTATGCGGAAGATTTTTCCATTCATGTACCAGTATGTCGCGTAGCTCTCTACAATTTCGGGGAGCCGGCACATGCCTCCGTAACATGTTCAATGGGATTTAAATCCGGACTGTGCGCAGGCTAAACAAATCGCGTGAGTTGGACCTTATCAAGACAGTGAGTAATGACCCGGGCAGTGTAGGGCCGTGCAATATCATGCATTATATTGCGATGTCTCCAAAAAAAGGTATGTATGGTAAAACATGGGCTTATAGAACCCCCATGAAGTACCAATGCGCATTCAATGTCCTATTGTCGATAAAGATTGACATTTTTTCACTCCGGAATCAAAACGAACCAGTTGCTCTCCACTCAGCGTTTGAAGGCCGAAATTGCAAAGAAACGACCGCATATTGTCAAATATGGAGAATAATCATGAAATAATTCAAATTCATTTAAGCGAATACATGAATTGAAAGATGTTCCAACATCAACTTCAATATTCTAAAACAAAAACCACTCAGTATTCAATCTTTAAATATTCCAAGTTCATAGACATCGAAATTGATACGATGACAGGATATAGAAATACAAAACAATCTCCAAATACGCAAACTATGCACAGATTTCATACTGAGCATTTTACCTGAGTACAGTGACCAGATCAAAGTTGCAATGTTAGCATATAAATATTGAGGGAGGTCAAGATCAAAAATAGAAAGTATTGAGAAATTCATTCAGTATCGGTCGATAGCCAGGCGGTTCGACGTGGGTGCTTTGTTCACTCACTCGAATTGACTGCCGTGTTGGTCAGTGGTTCAAGCCCTAGTCTGAACGATCAATTTTCACTTGCTATCGTCCAACCCGTATTAGGCATCACACGTTAAAAGGTAAGACCTCATTAATCCTTAGCTCGCACAAGTTTCGACTTGTGAGGGTTGTCGTTCTTAGGGGTGCGATGGCTGGTTAACGGAAAAACAGATTTTAAACAGATCTATTGATCTTCAGAAAAGGTTCCAGCAATGCAGCACATCTCCGCTTCGATCCTGCTGGGTGACAGTATAATGTAAGTTTTGTATTGTATTTTTGATTAACATTTTAGTATGAGTTCATTCCTGAGGTGTTTCCCCGTTTCGATCAAAACAATGGCACAACTACATGAATTTAACTTCGAATTGCTTCCACATCCACCGTATTCGCCAGATTTGGCTCCCAGCGACTAATGGCTGTTCGCAGACCTCAAAAAATGCTCAACGGTAAGAAATTTTGCTCGAATGAAGAGTTTATTACAGAAACTGGGGCCTATTTCGAGGCAAAAGATAAATCGTTCTACAAAGGTAGAACGGCGGTTAGAGCGGCACTGGAATTACTTTGTGGCTCTTGATAGGGATTACGTTGATGAATGAAGCCGATTCTGAACAAATAAATATACTTTTAAAAAACTAAAAAACACGCTTTTAAAGAACATCGAACTAAAAAGTTAAAAAAAAATTTAAATAAGCTTAAAACAATAACGAACGGAAAATACTAGTATTATTGTGAAAAAAGCGACGAGCTTGATATACAAAAAATATGGCACATACCGCCCACGCTTTTTTCACAATCATACTAGTATTTTTCGTTCGTTATTGTTTTAAGATAATTTTTTTTTAATATTTTTAACTTTTTAGTTCGATGTTCTTTAAAAGTGTGTTTTTTTATTTTTTCAAACTATATTTATTTTTAATTTTTTAGTTTCGTATGCTATGAGAGCGTGTTTTTTAGTCTTTTTGAACTATATTTATTTTATCTAAACTTTGGGATCAACCAGCGGTGTATTGTTTAGAAAAATGACCATTGACATTATCCGATTCCGGAGAGGGAGCCTGAAAATCAGCTACCAAGTCTAAGGCAGCAGGCGTGCAAAGGAGGGTTACAAATAAGGCAGCAGGCGCGCGTATTAATGAAAAACAACTTTTTTCAAATGAAGAAATATATGTAAAGTGAGTTCGAATTATATCAAGGAGGATGCGTACAGCGCCATCTGCCCGCGAATAGATCAAGCAATAATGTCGATAATTCTGTCAAATACAAACAAACAAACATACATACAGGTGAAGCTAATAAAACCATGATAAAACACGCGTTTTCTTTCTTAGACCCGGGACTTTTCAGCCCATGTTTTATGTTACCATTTGGCATTTATAATGAGCATACATTACATTTTACTATTAGGAAACCAGAGCATAGCTGTCGAAGTAGGCTAAACAACAGATTACTCCAGATTTTATCTTTGTTTATTTAATTCGATTCGTATGAGTAATCCGAGTCGGATCCAAACAGTTGACGTTCGCTTTATTTTCGGGCTAATTTCGAGTTCCGGCAATATCGCGAATGTGTCGGCCAGACTTTGAGCAGACGCCGCTATTTTTATCCTCGTTATGTCAAGTGCTAGGTGGAAATACCTGAACGGAAATAACACTCTGTGCATGGAGAGCGTTGCGAGTCCCGATAAGAGACAATGGAACTACCGGGATTCGCCTTGGATGACGATTTGAAAGATTGGACAAAAGCCAGTTCGGGAAATGTATCCTATTGGACAGTTATTCGTCATTTTGTGCCAGTGACAATCGTAAAACTGAAGAAATAAAAAAAGTTCAGGCCTGCATCAAAACATATGCAGTTATGATTTGCCGGTTTATAATACTTTACCAGGACCAACCTATTTTTGTATCGCAAAATAATAATGACTATTTCAGAGAATGAAAAAATATTACGTGCCGAGTAGGATAAGAAGCGAATGACCCACGAGCGAAAAATTGCAAGCACAAGGCGTCACTGGGGTTTTTTCCGAACACCAAACCGTTATTTCAACACCTCAGCACGTGTTTCGATCACCATGTGATCATCTTCAAGAGGAAGATCAAACAGTTTGATCTTGTGAGAGGTATGTCTATGAAAATTCATTTTCACAGAACCCTGAAGAAGAATGTAATTAAATTCGAAACGTTAACAAGGAAACAATTGTTTTTTTAATCGATCCTGTTACCTAACTAACCCTTCTAGAGAAAAATTATTGGACTACTTATCAATAAAAAAATAGTACTTATTTGTCTTTTATTGATATTATTAACATTCTCAAGATTGAGAGTTCAATCGGAGACATGTTGAATGTCGCAGTTTTGGAATTTTGCAAGAAATGTTTTTTTCTACTATTTATCCATTTCTCCCAAGAAACGATGGGAGGAAAAGCAGAATCTTTAGATTTTTATAGGGAAGAGTCAGATACTCGAACACTTTGATTTATTTCCTTGACCGTGGTAATAACAATAATAATAATAATAATTCCTTTGAAATGATCATTAAACAATGATATAGGAAACGTCCAGTAAAAAAACATGTAGATGTATAATACAGAGTTAATAAATAACATAGAGATTACAGTACATTGTTCACAATTATTTGTAAGTATACTCAAAATACTCATTGAAAGAATAAAAACATCCCTCTGAAAGGTATTCTTTAACTTTCCATTTGAAAGTAGACATCTGTTTGAAATCTGTTTAAAATCTGTTTTTCCGTTAACCAGCTGTCACACCCCTACGAACGACAACCCTCAGAAGTCTAAACTTGTGCGAGCTAAGGATTAACGAGGTCTTACCTTTTAACGTGTGATTCCTAACACGGGACATACATTTTATATTTGAAGGCAGACAATTGAATAGCTTGGGGCCTGCTAGAGAGGGTGATTGCAGTTTAATTAGATTTCCATTTCTTGTTGGGTAATTGTGCTTACGATAAGCTCATTATTTTCATGTATCAATCATAACTGATAGTTTTTTTTTCTGTACCAGTCAACGAGAATGGTATTATTGGAAAAACGTATGAGTTTGATATCAAAAAAGAAACACTACGCTCATCTTATCCATTTTCGATGAACTGTATGTAAGGGTCAAATATGTTGAAGATTTCCACAATTTCTGTGTCTCCACAATTCTGTGTATCCAGAACTATATCATCTACATATTGTTGTATTTGTAAAGTGAGGACACTCAAGAAATATTAACAAGTCAACCATAACAAAATTAACTAAAATGTGATTTAGTTTCGCGTGCATAGTTGTAACAAAAATTGTGTTTATATATGTCATTATTGAATGAGACCCCAAGAGAGACATGAATGTTGCAAAAATTATTAATACTAAACTAAATGTCATGAATGGTTGACTTGTGGTTCTTGCCTAAAACTGTATATTGGCAAAAAGTGGGAGAAACTGTTCCCAAAGAATAAAACAACATAGGATGGGTTTTATGTCTGTGAAGATCAATTTCACATGTGCAAACCATATTTTGAAGGGCATGAGTTGTTTAATCATTACCATGACTTCTTACTTTCGGAAAAAAAAGGTTCAAAACTCAGTATATTTTGGAAAGCTTCGAAAGATTTAAGAGTATTATAGTTTATACCTGTAGTCAGGTAAAATCATAAGCCATTGAGTAGATAAAAGATCATATAATTCATGATTCAGGTTATCATATAACGCACTAATTATGTAGAATTTAGTCAGTGTAAACACGCCTGAGGAAGCTCTTGTATAGCGAAACACATGTTATGGTTTCGTTTGTTTCGTTTTCGGTGCCGTACACTGTAAGTCAGCATTACGAAGAATATTTTGTTTTGGAAATATAGGGAATTTTACATATTACTGTCTCTGCTTTTGAAATAAAGTGGGAAGTAGGTGCTAAGTACTTAGAACACAGCAGAAAGCATATTGCGTGTGAACTCAACTAGACATACAAGTCCAACGGTGCATATGAATTATCCAATAAACCAAATGAATGCTGAACCCTTATCTGTACAAATAAATAATGTTGATAACAACGAGCAAACACCACACGCTGTGCCTTTTGTTAGATAGTTTCCTATTTGTTTCACCTTGTGTCGTCGCAAAGTACACTCTGGTGATGATGAATAGATAATTCTTTCAGAGAATTCAAAAAAATGAATGTGGAATGTGTTTTACCGTTGACCAGCTTCCTTACGAAAGGCAACCCTCAAAAGCCTAAAGCACGGAAGGTTAAGTGCTGTGAAACAATGACAAAATCATGTTATTAATGGAAGATACGTTGTTTTCTTTTTCATTAAATTCTATTAAGTACATTATTATTTTTCAATAATTCCGCCACACTAACAGTGCGACTTAACCTGCAATCATTAGGATCACTATTCGAATGTATAGTCGAAGTAAACGATATAGTAATCTTAAAGGTGTCGGCGAAGTAAAGGCCAAAAAAACCAATTGTGCCGCAACGAATTAGTCCACGTGGACTGAAGAATTGGCGGTTCGTATTGGATAATTTTTACTAACCGAGTTTTATGATTGGATGAAGAGTCATAAAATTAAATTTGAAGTCATATTACGGTGACAAACAGAATGTAGCGATGAGTACCACGTTGTGTGTGTTATTAAAGGGGAACTGCTGGAAGGTAGGGGGCACTATATCTTTTACTTGAATAATTATTCTGAACATTTTATCACTTGCTGTATCAAATCTCATAGTCTGAAAAAGTTAAACCAACATAAAAATATTATTTCATCAGTTCAAACTTCCATTGTCTAATATAATATAAAATGATTTGAAAACCACGAAAAAAACAATTGAAAAATTAATAAGATAAACCGAAAATAACAATTTTATTAAACAAAAAACTGAAAGTTACAAAAAAATAACTAACAAAGAAATTTTTCAATTGTTGTTTTCTGGGTTTTCAAATCAATTTATATTATATTAGACAATGGAAGTCCAAACTGATGAAATACACCACGAAACATTGTCAACCACCTTCAAACAAATAAAAATATTACATTCATTTCATTGTTTGGCAAATTATTTGATTGAGAATCAAAGTAAATGAGTACAGCTAGAAATAACACGAACACTTACGTCAATTAGTTCAAACGGTCCGGGCAGCTGTCATACGACAGTATAAACCTGTTTTAATATTTGCCTTGAAATTCAATGTTTGTATTCCTCATGAATGAAAAGTATAGACTTCACATTCTCTACATAGAAAATTTCAAGGGACTTAGAAACATACATAGGTATTTGCCATCCAAATAGGAAAATCAACATAAACGGCGTTTTCTAATATTCGTGAACACACTTTTTCTGATTGTTGGGAATATAATTCCAAGCACTTTATAAAGGTTCCTTTTGATATCAAAAACCAGCCAAAAACCTAGTAGCCAACACACATTTTGAAAGTATACCTCGGCTAACGCACAGATGGCGCTACTAGTATTAAACGCATAAGATTTTTAGTTAACCCTAACCTTCAAATTACACGTGTACAACTTTCACAGCTGTTGGACTATTAGTTTGTGGGATATCTGCCTCCAGCGACTTTTTCCTGTTCTCAGACCTTAAGCTCTATGATAGCCTACGGACTTTTTAGTCCGTTACAGTTTATTAACCAACAATAAATCAGTTGTGGTAGAAGTAGAAAATGGCAAAATATTTTTCAAAGACACTTTTTGGCAAAAACTAACGATATGATTAATTTTCAAAAATTATAAAGGTTATAACGAAGGTTATAAAATACTCTAAAGATACCACAACTATTCAAATGTGAGTGTTTTTCTGGAGAAGACGAGAGGACGAAACCAGAAACTGGTTTCACATGAAAAAACTGTTTTATTTTCTTAAATACTTTCGAGTATACTTGAAATGAAAACCTGCTAACCCCGTTGACAGCGGTAAATGATGTCTCTTAATCAAGTATAAATAACACAGTTAATTTATCCGTTTCCTAATCTCCAGCCAAACCAGGTGATGATTAAATAAATAGGAAAAGAGGCAATTTGAAAACCACAAACCGCAAAGGAGATTACAAACATGAATGGGAAGTCATTAAAATACCTGTAAATAGATTCCGAAAACTAGCGAGAACACCACAAATACGGATTCGTTTGATTTAATTCCAAAAATATCGAAAATTGTTTATCAAACAATTAAAATACTGGTGAATACCGCAGGAATTTCTTGCTATTTAGGTTTGAAAATAGAGGGAAAAAAATGTATCGCTTTCTATTTTTCCATCATTAGAAAACTGGCGAAGACAGCAAGGAAAAGTTATTAAATACGTCAATAAAAATTTCTTACAAAAATTTATAGATAATGCACAAAAGTTACAGGCGCCAATTATTGGTAATATCCAAATAAACAAATTTTTCTGGGTTTTCAATAAATTCTCTTTTCAAATTATGATATTTGTAGATGCATAAAAATAAAATTAAACACCTGATTACCTGTGAACGGTTTGTCCGCTTTTCAAAAATTAATCAATATTGCATAGTGAATGAAAAGAGCTATCAAATGAGCTGAAAAAAACACGTAAGAATAGGTAAATTATACTTGATCTTGATATGATGTCCGGTTAAAAAGTTGAGAAGGGAGGACATACAAACAAACAACAATCACCGTCTTCAATTTAGCAGCAGTGTTCCATTTTAGTACTTCAGTACTAAAAATCAGTACGTTTGAAACAAAATACAGTATGCCTTTTGACGTTTTAGTACTTTTCTACCAAATGATCAACGGACCAGTTTAACTGGTCAAATCAAATTATAACCTTTCAATCAGATTCACTGACATATGTACTATCTACTATAAAAAAACATTCTTACAATGCCACTTCTACAAAAAAAAACTGCAACAATTCCGGGAAAACAATGGCTATATACCACAATTGTAACATGTTAATTACTGATGGATTCGTTTTTTTGTAGTCTTTTGTTAGGTACAGTACTTTTTTCGTTCGCCTCCTAGTATTTTTTTAAAGGAATTGCGGCAACACTATCATCAGCACCTTTTTGGATAACTTCGAAAGACTCACTCAAAACTTGCATAAAATTATACATCTTCATGCTATTGCTATCCTTTAGAGAGTAATTGATTTTGTCCAAAGCTTGTAATACCATTTTAATAATTGGATATCACTTGAATTTGCTGTATCATTTGGATGGTTGTTAATTGATAATTGTATTTCATCTCTGAGATATTTATTCTCCCTTGAGTCTGTGGCAAAAAAAGATTATTTTCTACCAGTTTGCATTTGAGACCTCTGTGCATGATCTACAAATCTTTGTAAGGAGTTTTTAATATTATTTCTTTCTTTCTTAGAGATAAACCCACATTATATACACTCAATGATGGAGAGGTACAAAAACCAGAAGAATTTTTCCCAGAAACTAATCTCTTTCCTTTTCATTAAGGAATATGGTAAGGCTATAATTTTAAGACCAAAACCAAGAAACCCTCGGGCAGGCAAATTCGAAACTCATATCAACACAATCAAGTAACTCGAACGAAAACAAAAAACGAAAAATCCAGTGGTTCACTCACCTCTTTATCAACAAATCTAAGTATCCTTTGCTCGGAGCAAGATTTTGCATACCCATACGTTTTTGTGCAATATCATATTGCATTGTTCCAACGTACATAACATGCAAGTAGTTTCTCGTATGTAACACACATTTCAATAACAGCTAACCGGTTAGCCATAGCCAGCGATAATTTAGGATAAAATATTTCTCTGCATTTTTTCATCAGTTGCCGTTCTTTCTTTTTACCCCGTTCGAGAAATCACGACTCCAATCAAGGCTTTAAAAAGTAACAAAAGAGAATTTCGCTCGAGAAACACAGGAATTTCTGAAGGCAGGTATCCCGATAATAGGGTTAATGAAACATGAAATGATAAAAATTTCATTTCAGCAGAGAGAAGGGGCCGTGAAGCGGATTGATTTTCAGTTTGGGTTTAATGAAATCTCAGTTATAGCGGCTAGACTGCGGAATATTGTCCGATTTAACAGGTTTTAAGGTGGCTCTTTCAAAAATTCTACTCGGAGTATTTGTAGGCATACACACCATTCTTGCCGACAGTTGCTTTAACGATGAATTACATTCGATCAAATCACCCTTGGTCCTTCGTAAGAAACTGATCGCCACCGCTCTGATCAATAAAACAAACGATATTTACAAAAAATATACAAAGGTGAATGATAAGACATGGCTTACCTATTGTTAAAAGTATATGGTACATAATTGGGAAAGAAACACCACAAACGGATCCAAAAATAACACACACATTCACCCGAATCGTTCACTATGAGTTAAATGTTAGTAACGCGACATATTCAGTGAAAATTCGAGGTAAATTCCACGAAAACTGTAACGACAGCACTCACAAAGTTCACTTCTTGCGGCCACATTCCATTGCCATTTTGTCACTCACTGCACAGCTTCTCTGGTATCGACAGTGGCGACACCTGCAGCCGGTGCACGTAAAAACCAGCCGAAGAAATCTCGTTGGAGCTTTTATCTCCTGAAAACCGCTGAAAGCTTGACACTCAAAGCTGTTTCTTGCTTGTATAAAATTCAAGTCTAGTATTTCTTACCATTCGCAGAAATATGTGAAGGATCAGTAACAAATCGATTGTTTAGTTGAAACAATTCAGATGGGCCTTATATCCTTCACAAAAAATATGAACTGAGTGTCGTATAGGCAACCAACCGTTCGTAAGGATGTATAACTGGTTGGTATCATGCCTAACACAAAATGTTGGGACATTTTCAGAAATCATTTTTAGATTCAAATGGAAAAAATTAAGTGAATTATTTTCTTGAGAGCTCATGCCAGATAGTTCACTTCAGATCCACTTCGGACTTTGCACCCAGGATCCTTAATTGCAAAGCCAACATTTCACTTTTTGCATCAGTAAAATTGGCATTTATCAACTGATTTATTGTCATTGGGTAAACTTTTCTATGGTCTATTTCTATCAATATAGTTTGTATTTGCATTTTTTGTTTCACTACGCTTTGACTCAAATTTCTAACTGAAATCTTCAATGTGTAGCAGAAAGTTAAAGTTTATCAAGTTCAGTGAAATTAATGATTATCCATTTCAAACTAATGCAGTTTGCTGAGATTTTCACTATGAATGATTTACCGCTGTACAGTAGCTTCCTTAATCAAGGCTGACTCGTATCAAATTGATCGTACATTAAATATAAGGAATTCTGAAATTCATTATTTCCGTATTAGGAATCACACGTTGAAACGTAAGACCTCGTTAATCCTCAGCTCGCACAAGTTTTGACTCCTGAGGGTTGTCGTTCGTAGGGGTACGACAGTTGGTTAACGGAAAAACATATTTTAAACAGATATATTTCACAAAAGGTTTTGTGTTTATGCTTGAACTCATATTCCTCGGTAAGGAGGCGAGTGGAGTCGTTTTTCCATCCCGGAAAATGTTCATATGTTCCTTTATACGTGCTCAAAATGTTCTAGTTTGACCTACGTAAAACATACCCACTGGACAATTCATGATCATTAGACACCAAACTCTTGACATTGTTATTTTTAATGAACATACTCAAGTTATTATTGGATTTAAACCATATTAATAAATCTTTTTATTAGAAATATTCCTACTAGTTTGTCAAAAAATAAGTCGATGTTTCGTAAGTTTTCTCCCAAATGTTAACATGATCAATATGAACACGCATAATAAAAATGAAACATAAGAGTTAGGTGTCAAATAAATCAGCAGTTGGAGAAGTGTCAAATGGTTCATATCTCGCGTTTTACATGGGTCAAACTTGAGGAACATTCAAAGCGTGCATAAAAGAACACCGAAACATTTTTCAGAATGTAAAAATGAATGTGTGCTACTCAACTCTTTATAGAGGGGCACGAAAAAGTTTTGTAATATCTTTTGAAAAGTATGGAAATTATTAAATTCCAAACATCTAATGAACAATCAAATTGATTTGAATAACTCTCCTTCGTTCAATTTGTTCTTACCAAATACTAATATCAAGTCCTCCAATAATCACCATGTGAAGATTACAGACCTGTTTTTGTTAGTGGATAAAATTCTGTCTTTTCTAGAAGTTAAGTATAGGCTAATATTAATCACCTGATTGGGCTGTAGATAACATTAGGTTGGTTCAAAAGTTTTGTCCGTTTATATGAGTCTACTTTGAACTGAAATATCTTAGTGAATACCTATTCGGGTTAATCGAAATAAGCGCCATTTGAATAAGTGCACTTTTGCCAACATGAAACAAGTCAATTTATTCCGTCAGCATAAAAATTGGGTCAAAAAAAACTAATTAATACAGTTTATTGTATGATTTTTCACTAAAAAAGGGTTTTACAAAAACCGCGACACGTGTTTCGCTATACAATAGCTCAATCGTAAACAGAAAGTTGCTTCTAATTTACAACTATTTTATACTCTGACATATTACCTACTTGTACGCCTAACTATTTTTACCTGTACCTGAACAGATTCAATAATGGCGAATTATTCAATTCAGTCCATAAGATATTGAGAGTTTTTGAATTTGTTTATTCCCATACTCTCTAACAGGTTGAGTTTCAATTCTTTCTTCCGGAAATGCAGGAGCTTGAATTCATGGATGAACTCATTACCCTCTATAATTAAATGAGTGGCATATGTGGAATTCATTTGTCATTCTCAAAACTATTTTTGTGTTCCTTTTTGCGGGCTTTGAACGTCCTTCCAGTTTGACCTATGTAAAACATCGGACATGACCCACATGATAATTTATACACTCCCAATTTTTATGAAACTAACAATGTGCATGCCTAAGTTGTTGTTGGTTTTGAAATCAATATTTCCTTTTTGTTGTGCAGAAAATCTGAAATATTTGTAGTTAGTTGGCCTAAGTAGGTTAAGGTTCTAACTGTTATCCTCATAAACTTCCTTCAAAGCTTGGCAGTATAACTTTCTTGATAAGTATTAGACTGCTATTGTCATCATTGTTCACAGCTATTTGTTTTATTATGTTCAGTTCTTTATTGAAATTCGGACATCATATTATGACATCAAAACCCACAAAACTTTTCAAACAACCTAATAGCTAATGTTTCTAGAGTATAAAATGGTATTGATTTAGGAGTGATTTATCAGACGTGGTTGAGGAATCTACTATAGGTTTTGTAAATCTTTCATTGTAAAAATCTCTGTAGACTGTATAAAGTGAGTTATAAACTTTCAATTTTGACTTTTCATAGAAACCTTTGCTAATCGAGTAACATAGGCCAAAAAAAACACAAATGTAACTAACTGTTTTATTATGAAATAAACTATAAACTTAAGTCGAAGTTCTTAAAAATTAAAACAATATTGAAAACTGGAAACATGTCGATAATCATCTCTTTTAACAAAACATAATTTTCAACCCTTTAGATTTATAAATAATATACCTTGTAAATTTACACATTACACTTAAAAAAAGTTTTGCTACGATATTCAGTATTAAAATAAAGCGAAACTAACATTATGGAACAAACAATCCAAACATGGACTAATAACAAGGAACTCAATATACATTAAAAAAAAAACATTATTTTTTCACAAAATCTCAGCCAAAAATACGTCTATGTGGCAGTTTGTGTCATGAAGCTTGTTCACATTTTCTGCAAGATTACCGAATCAATATACCTTGTACAACTTGTTAGAAAATTTCTCATCAAATACCTATGAAATACCTACATTTTCTATAAATCCTTTAAAAATTAATGTCTCCAACAATTTTATTGATATTCATTATAAAAATGTAACAAAAACACCAACCTTTCAACCATCAACACATTTATTCTATTTCTATAGTGTGGTATGAAAAGTCACCGGTATGGTTCAGAGCTGAAGCCAACAGACTTCTAGATTGTCCCTGTCGAGCTTGTATGCCAACTTTTCGGTCAATTGATCCAAAACGCTCAAATAAAACAAAGAAATGGATTTAACACTGAAGAACACATTATAATCAAGTATATATTGTTATTACCATTAACTTAAAAAAAAATAAGTAAGTATTGGATGAATATAAAAGATGTATTCATCATTAACCTAGAGGTTTGTTTGCTCAAATCAAGGGAGGATTTAAACATACTCATAAGTCGGGAATTCAACTTAGTTCAAACCAATATTTAAAAAAATAATATTCAAGTTCATCTATCAATAAACAAGGGATTAGTTGCATCTATTAAAAAAATGTATTATGTTGAATTTATATGTATGTAAAATATTTATTTATATGTAAAAGTCATTATGAAGTCATTTATATTCCATGGAAACAGTTTATAAATTGAAAATATCGAATTCACTTCGGAGTATCAAAGACAAGGAGGTGCTTTGACCAATTGACAGTTACAAGTTTTATTTTTGTTAACATCTGTAATCAGTGTGAGTTATCATTATGAATTTTCTGTTTTTTATTGTTCTTTCATTCTGCAACAACGGCTCTATGAAAAAAATGAAGAAGGTTGCATTGAAAAGTTATAAAAATGCTTATTTTGGAAAGCCACAAAAGAGAAAATAATTGATATGTATACAAACCAAAACATCGCAAAATAGTGACATAGTTGTGTAAAAAATGCCGGTAAATTTTTTCACTTCGAAATATGCTTGAGAAAAATGAAAGAAATCTCAAGAAATCCATATTGAAAAATGCAGTTTCGGAAGTTGAAAGTCATGTTTACCATTAAAGCTAATTATGTCAATCAAAAATATAATTGAAATCAAAACTGAATATTTCAATTCAGGTTCATAACATCTCAAATTGAAATATATAAATTTGCTAGTTCATTTCTTCATAACCTGCCACTTCTTGGCGTCCGACAAAAATTTGTTGTAAAAAGTCAAAGAACTTATATATGTATAATTATAAAAATTGAGTGGATTATTTAAACGCCAGATCTCAATAATTCGAGAGGCTGCAAAACTCAAGAAACATAAATAAATGTCTTTTTATATTGAGATTTCAATGAGACCTTTGTCATTAAAAAAAAACTTTGAAATAACTGTTGTTATTTGCAGACAATAGTAGAAGGCGAAACAGTTTTCAGGGACAATTACGTGATAATGTGTAAGGTGGAGAAGGTGGCAAAGAAAAAATTGCTCTTCGCCTTAAAAAGTCATAGTTGAAATCCTCTTCTCACAAAGTGAGATTTACTCTGGGATTTTTTACGAATAATGTGGATAAATGATTATATATAGTTGTAAAGACTCGACTTACCCAAAAATATTGCATTTTTTTAAAATATTAATAAAGGCTGCCTAAATATCAATTCCAAAGAATTACAGCCAAATCGTGGCATGTTCATCAATACAAAATTGAAAAGGCATAATAGTGTCTCATACTATGAGTCAATTGCAAATGTCACCACGAATTAATTCTCTGGTTCATTTTTCATAAAAACCTGCAGACTACGGCCAACAAACCCGGGAAATAGTTTTGACACAGCCACCCCCGACTGTGAAGAAATTATACTCCTTTGATTCCTATGATTATTTGTAATGTTGTCAAAGATTGCAAGAAATCAACAGCCATGAATATTGCAAGGTGATACTCCCAAAATTCTCATAGTTGGGGAGAAATTTTTGTAGCTTATTCACCAAAAGCACAACACGTAACTTCTTAAACGATTATTGTATGTCGCAATAATTTTGGACCATATCAACACTACTAACATACTTTCAAACTATCAAGCTGGATTTATTTGCATGAAATTGCATTAAAAACTCTACTTAATGACTGGAAGTCATCGATTGATGATGAACAACAGATTGCAAGTCACAAAATTCAACGATGAAATCTTAAATAATATTTTAACGAAACATGGTGTTTCACAAGGGGCTGTTTTGGAACCCCTATTATTCATTCTATACATAAACAATATTGGTAAAATCATAAAAAATTGTAATTTACAACTATTTGTGGAAGACACATTGATTTATGCAACAAATTCGTTGGATGAAATTATTGATTTTTTACAAAGATATAAGGAAAAGTGGTTGAAAATGTATCCAAGTAAATCAAAATATATGTATAAGCTCTTTTAATTTGTTGAGAACAGCGTCTGAAGAAGAAAATGTCTCTCATAGCTTGAATACAAAATTTTAGATCTCACTTTCCTGAAAATGAAACTATTGAAATTGTTCCAAAATTTAAATAGGTGTATTTTTGGATAGCTCATTGAATTTCAATGTACATCCAACATATATTTCAGAAAAAATTGCTAGAAAAATTGGACTTTTATCAAGAATAAGAAAAGACTCGACAAATGAAACAAAATTCACGATAGGGTCTCATTTACAATATTTTTCAACAATTCAATATTATTCTCACTAAATAAGAATCAGATGGAGATTACAGACTATACAAAAGTAACGTAGTTATAATAGATGGCCAATAGAAATAAAAAATTGTGTGAAATGTGTTACATTTTTGTACAAAACAACTCTTTTTAAAAAAATCCATTGTGGTTTGTTTTTCATATCGACTGTATACAGAGTTTACTTGAAAATAATATAATTCCATAATTCACGCTGAAAACTCACTATTACTGTTATCATTGTTTGGAGTTACCATTTTTTGTTAATTTTTTCATTAGCTATGCAAATGATAAGTATATCTTGTTAAAAAGTCACAAGTAGAAGAGTTGGGATAAAAAGTTTGTCTCGAGACAGTAAAATTTTGAATTGAAAACAGAAAATTTATGATTTGTACCAAAATTATATTTTCAATAAAGTGCAGGATATAAAATTACCAAGTGGAGATTCAAGGACAGCGTGTAAAACTTTTTTATTGTAAATTTGTGAAATATACGGTGAGCATTTTTATTTTTTACATTTTTTAGCTGAAAATTAACCAAAATCCAATAATGAAGACTGTGAAAAAGTTATGCAAACAGTTAAAATTGACAACAAAAAGATAATGAGAACTTCTAACAAGTTTCTTTCGACGTTAGATTCCAACCACTTGGGCTTACCAGTGGTTGGCATCTTCAAAAATACAAGAACTGGTAAAAAAATTGAGATTCATCAATTGAAATTAAAATCAAGAATTAAAATGTGAACATTCTGCCACTGAACTTGAAAATAACACTTCAACTTCAAAATAATATAGGAGGGAGTTTGCACTGACAAGTTCATGAGTTGCGAGACCATTTTTATAATCAATAATATGATTTGAGGAAATAAAAAACTAGCACCCCACAATAACAACTGTGGAGGTCAGGACAGTCAAACTTCTAACCACTTTTGCGTTAAAACAGTACTGCATGACTAAAAGATGGAAAATACAATCTGCCAGTAAAGAAAATGATTTTGCGGTGAAAGACAGGCGTCAAGATGAATCTAAAAACAAACTAATAAATCCCAAGGCACAGATAGATGAATACTGGAGTTCAGAAAATAAAAAGTCCATACAAGTTCAGCATGCGCTAATAGATGAATGTTTCTTTAAATCACAATGAATTACTTGGTATGTTGATACACACATCCTGGGCAGGTATCTTCACCTGTTTAGTCTTTAAAAAATGTTTTCATAGAAAAAATGATCTACAAGAGGATTTCAGTTCAACACAAACCCTCTTCCTTCAAAATTTTATACACATTCGGTAGTTCTATTTGGTATTTCAGTTCTTCAAATCCCTTGACTACCACAGTCACTTCTTCCCCTTCGGGTATAAGCTCTTTCAATTTGTTGAGAACAGCGTCATTATACGGGATACCTGAAGAAGAAAATGTCTCTCATAGCTTGAAAACGTAAAATGCTGTTGTATGGTTTCCAGCACGTGGTAGGATCCAATACAACAAATATATCGTATATCTCAACTTACCAACACATTCACAGGAAATTCCTAAGATGGGTATGTTTTTCAGATGTTCCTGGAACCTCCTGATATCCTTGCTTTTGACTACTATTTGATTTCCGAAATCAACGGTCTGACATGAATAGTCTCCATTTTCTTCTTTTTCAAGGACCACGCCTCTATACCACTGAGCTGAAAAAAAGAGAAATAATTTTACATTGGTACTGTATTTTGCTTATTTAACTGTTACTTTCAAAGACACAAGCATTTCAACAACATAAACAATCCTATAAAGAAAAAAAAATGAAGGTCCACAAATTATTTGTGTAGAAGTGACTCGCAATTTCATCAGCATTGAAGAAAAATAAAAATTAAACTAAGCTTGAATTTTGATAAATCATCTCATATATACAGGGTGTAACTGAATAAATGTAAAACATTTAAGGAGGTGATTTATCATCGAAAAAAAGACCTTTCATACAAAGAAACTTCATTGGAGCATCCCTTGTTAAGATACAGCCCCTTAAAGCACTGAAAAAGTTATAATATTGAAATTAACCTGACGTTTTAAACTACCAAAAAAACACTTAGCCAGTAATTTATTTGGTTTACCCCATGGTTGTAAGCGGTGGAAAACGCAACCCCTAAAATTCATTTCCAATGTAACTTTTCGTCTTATTATTTGTTTACCATTTGAAAATTTATTTCCGATAGCCTGTTTCATTCTAAACAAAAAATGTCTCTTGGGTTTTTTGCCTAAAATAAACCAGTTCGCAGCAAAAAATTATTTTACGAACAACTACAGAGATACATCGTCATAAATGCGAACTGGATTTATTGTTATTTTGTAGTTAG
>WOGO01001569.1:0-17793 GCA_015342085.1 Leptinotarsa defecta
CCTCGTCCACTAGATGGAGTGACATTTTGTGATGCTGGCTCCAACTTTGGAAGAGGAATGAAATACTCTGAAAGAATTCCGATTTGCAATTACGGAATATCATTGACTTTAGGTCGATGATGGTCACTATCTTGCACTGACGAGTGGCTAAGGAGCCCGAAACCGGTCTGCAACTGTGCCCATTCCAAAATTGAAGGTCGACTCTTTCAGTTGTATTGCCAATTGCATAAGCAGAAACTTTTCTGTGAAGATTCCTGCACTGACATCTGTCGGATATATTCCAACGCCCTTTGTGGTATTAGCCAGGGGAGTGGTTGTTACGATCTCAGCCAGGGAGGCCGAATGGCAGTCCCGAATCAAGTACTTGAGTCTCATGATAGACCGTGGTCCCACCTGGAAACATCACGTCGAGACCACCTTGAGCCAAATTCCAATGAGGATAGCTGAGCTCTATCCTCTCATCAACCGTAATTCAAAGTCCAACCTTAAAAACAGGGTTTCAGTGTATGACATGATGTTCAAGCCTGTCACCATGTATGGTTCAGGGGCCTAAGGACAAACCGCCTCGACTAATCTTTCCATTTTGGAAAAATTGCAAAATAAGATTCTACGGATGCTGGTTAATTCTCTATGGTTCATGCGAAGTGAAGCCACCTACAGAGATTTGAAGTTGTGGACCACAAAGCAATCCATCCAGTGAAGAAATCAAGTTCTCGAGTCAGCGGAAATTCTTGAAAACTCATATGTTAGGGAAGCCATAGACTATGCTATAGACGACCCCTCTAGATTCAGAAGGCCCCGTCTCTCAATTGAATGAAGGCCCTACGACATCTGTGAAAAAGTGAACAGTTTGTTCACCAAATACCCCAGTCAGGAAGGAGTGCACAGAACCAGGGCGGCATGGGGTTCACGTACCTTTACTCCGTAACCATCCACCCTTAGTCATGAACTATTCGTCCCCATGACGAACACACTTTGAAAGGGTAAGGAAACCAATCTCCAACCTGATTCATATGAAGATGCTATCGTGCTGCTGGACCGACAGTTGACACATGGGAGTAGGCAGATAGAGACCCTTGCGGAACCCAGCGACCAGAGCTTGGAAGTAGGTAGATTGAGGCCCCTGCGTCAAGTCACAAAACCCTTGCAGCGTGTCACTACCTGAGGATTAGCCAGATTGAGACCTCAGTGTAGTAATAGCTTCTTGAAAATGGCTTCAAAGTCGAAGCCGAAACATCGAAGTACCGAAAACACAAGACGTGGTTCAGATTTCTGACATGGTTAACTTTTTCGGAGAGGTGCATTATGACACGCTCAGGGTTGCCCCTTTCCTCTCATGCAGACCTACGACTTTGTAGGTATGCCATTGTAATGCACTTCTCCGGAATATTAATCATTATTCCTTCTCCCACCCCGGAGTATGCTTGTGGAGTTGTTTCCTTGCTCAGTCTCCAGGCGGCGCAGTGGACATCCCACTGAATCAACTACAGAGAGATTCCATGACTAGCTGGAATTATGTTTGTTTGGTCGTGATCCACTGAGTTACAGGCTCTAAGGTTGGTCGAAAACACCATCCACGAGTTGAACACTAATAAAAAGTGCACATTATACTGTTAGACATCTCGAAGGCCTTCGACCGTGTATGGCACGAAGGCCTTCTGCACAAATTAATCGCGTTCGACCTGCCTCGGAACCTGATCCGGTGGATTGGGTCTTCCCTGAAATACAGAACATTTCAGGTTAGAGTAGAGGGCTCTCTGTTTGACAACAGAGAGATCCTTGCTGGAGTGCCACAGGGGGCCGTGCTCTCCCCGACGTTGTACTCACTTTACACCAGTGACCTTCCGAGGCCCGAGCGTGTGAAGATATCCCTATACGCCGATGCCACGGCTCTCCTTTCGTCTTCCATGGGTCGAGAGCTAGGCGTCGTCTACATGCAACAAGCATTGGACGACCTCGAGCGCTGGTACCGCGATTGGAAGATCCGAGTGAACCCTAACAAGACTCAGGCGATAACCATGGGAAGATTGCTATCTTCTCCGGCCAGAAAAGTGAGAGTTCCTGAAAGGAAGATTGACTGTCAAGCGCGGGTAAAGTACCTCGGCCTTCTAATAGACCGTAGGCTCACTTGGAACCCGCACAGTATGTGCGTTAAGTCAAAGATCGAGGGTCGAATAGCTAGTCTGTACTTTCTGATCAACAGAAAATAAAAAATGAGTATAAAGAACAAAATTAATATCTACAATTCGACGTTAAAGCCTGTCATCATGTATGCTTCAGGCGTCTGGGGAAGCCTCCATTCTGGAGAAATTGCAAAATAGGTTCATGAGGATGATTGTGAATGCTCATGTTCGTGCGGAATGAAGCCATCGCATAGATTTGCAGCTGCCTTCCATTCGGCAGTCCATTCAGTCAAGCAATCGGCGAGTTTTTGATAGCGCGGAAACTCACGAAAATCCGTTATAGATTATGCTGTATACGACCCCTCCCGATATAGAAGGCCCCGACACTCTGTCGAATGAGGCCCTCATGTCCCCCGTTAACGGACGAATAGAGTTTTCATCCATCCCACCCCAGCCGGGTAGGGGTACCCCGTGAAGGGCGGTACTAATGTCTGAGGACTTCATGCCGCCAACATCCCCTCAGTCATGAACCCATTTGTCCTTCTTCGACAAAAACCAGCTGAAAGGGTAAGGGAGCTGGGCTCCAACCTGATTGAATTGAAGACGCTTGGTCAGTTTGGTCGTGATACTTAGACGGTTCACACCGTTGGAAGAGACCATGCTCGATACTTATGATGGGACAAACACCCGGAAACCGGTCTATCTGTTGATCGGATCGACCAAACGAAATTCATTTCTGCTTTTAATAGTGGTAAATAACTTGCGACGAATCTTCCAAGTCGAAGACGTTGCACAGGTGCCTAATGGTTTTACATGTGCATTTTGCACACAACTGTCATTAGTAAGTTATAGCCAAGTGCAAGGTATAGCATCACTTGCTTACAGAAACAACATAAATGCAAGGGGTTATCAACAGAAGCTAGCCGCAACTTGTGGTTTCGATCATGTCATGTATTTTGATTTGTTCGACGTTTCAGGTTCGACTTTGAAGCGATTTTCAAGAAAGTATGACTACACTGAGGTCTCAATCTGCTTATTCCCCAGAAAGTGACACGCTTCAAGGATTTTGTGACTCGACGCTAGGATCTCAATCTGCCTAATTCCCAGGTCTCGCCACTGGTCTTCGGAAGGGTCTCAATCTGATATGGTTTACAACTCTCAGTATAATGAACTATATTTAGTAGTTAAATCGGATTCGAATGGAAAACATGTGTCATATGAAAACGAAAAGTAACAAATCGAAAAACCCCAGCACACCGGAAAGCGAATTTTCGAATTATCCAGGCATACCGTAAACGTATTAACCGAGTTTGAGTGAACTCGTTCCAACCAGCTAACGATTCCCGGAAAACGACATTCCTAACCGCAGCGAGTATCAGAATACACCCACGCTGCTTGTCCACCGAGAGAACAAAAGTAATCGTCAACATTTTATCACGAGGGTCCGACTATGCCGCCCCCCGACCTTCTTCCCGGTCCCCAACTCCCTTCGGCGTGAAATATAATCCTCAAACTGACGTCACTCGAATAACTATGGTGACGATGTCGCGTGCCAATGTTAAGGGCGGCTGCCTCGCTACCGGGGAGCCTTGGGGGGACGATACGATCCGCCATGTTGGTGTAACGATCCCTCATCTCACGGCTCTGATGCCCGTCAAGGTCTCGTAATCCAGGAAAAAAGTCATTACGGAAACCTAATTTGAAATCGAGTATGTTGAGTATTTTTTAATCGAAATCGGCCCCTTTCCGATGTTGTAGAGGCAAACGGTTATGGATTGAACAATTTCTTGAGTTTACGTAAGGTTTGATAATGATAAATTTCAATTTGGATGATTGGATTCCATCACTTACGATGTACGAGGGTTGCCTTTTATGTTTTGGGATTTGGCAACCCTAATGTTGCAATCTGGCAACTGACAGCTCTATCGTAAAGTTGGACATTTTTGAGCATATACGTACTCAAAACGTTTTCACATACGCGCGCTATTTGTGTTGTTTACAGTAACGTAAAAGATTCATCTTTGCTCAAAAATGGAATTGAATCGTGAACATTTTAGTGCGATTATTTTTTACAACTTTCAACGTGGATTAACTCAGCAACAGTGCATGGATAAACTTAATTCAATTTTTGGCGATGAAGCACTATCAACGACCAGTGTTTATCGATGGTATGGTAAATTCAATCATGGTCGTAGTTCACTCCAAGACAAAATTCGTGAAAGTCGTCCAAAATCAGATGTTGTTCCGAAAACCATTGATGCTGTGCGAGAACTGATACTGCAAGGTCGTCATGTAACCTATCGTGAGATTGAAACAACTTTAGGCATTATTGGGACCAGCATACATTCAATATTGCATTAACATTTGACTGGCAAAAAATTTGTTCGCGTTGGATCCCACAATGTCAATGGCTCCAAAAAAAGGTTCGTGTCGATTGACCGAAGAAATGCTCAAAAAAATACGATCGCGGTGCTTCGAAACACATCTATGACATTGTAATAGGTGATGATTCGTGGATTTACGCGTATGAGCCCGAAAGTAAACAGCAGTCGACTGTGTGGGTGTTTCAAGATGAGCCAAATCCCACAAAAGTTGTTCGCGCACGAAGCACTTCCAAGCAAATGTTTTTTCGGAAAAACTGGACCACTAGAACAACGCAGAACAGTCATTTCTGAGTGGTACACAACCATTTGTTTGCCAGTTGTCTTCCAAGAAATGAGAAAAACCAACCGCCGAAGACGGATCACTCTTAACTACGACAATGCGAGTTCTCACACATCGGCTCAAATAACTGCATTTTTGAGCACCCAAAACATCGATTTGATGTGTCATCCGCCCTATAGTCCTGATTTGGCACCGAATGACTTCTTTTTATTCCCGCATGGCAAAAGTGCTTCGACAATTGGTTCGTGGGGAATATGGAATATTTTGAAAAACAATAAAGTGAGTTTAGATGATTAATATATGTTTTTGTTCTATAATTCCGAAATATAAAAGGCAACCCTCGTATAGATAGCAAGAATGCACGTGAAACTAACCTACTGACGAAAATTTTAATTTCCACATTCTTCTTGGGCGCACAAGAATCGGAATTGAAAGAAACAGATTTTTTATTCAGAGCTGGAGTACGAATTTCTGGAAAACTGTACCGCATCGCAATGTCTAGGGTAAAAAGGAATGCCTTTAATCCACTCGTTGCCAACTCCTCCAATAAAACCAGAGACTTATAGAAAATAGTTCATCTTCAGCGAAACTCCATCTCTTGAAATAAGGTGATTTTATCAGCTGTGGTATTAGCTGTGATCGATAATTTTCGAAAAACATTGTGAAGATCGTGTTGACTGAAAATGTTGTGGAGGCAGTAAAATCTTTAAAGAACACTCTCACTCGAAAACACTCAAGAAAATTGGTAACCTTATTTATCCACTAACAAAGCTAATCAACTTATGCCTCCCCATTTCTGAGGTCACTCCTGATGATGTACTGGACACCATGTGATCATCTTCAAGAGGAAGATTGAACTGTTTAATCTTCCTCTTGAAGATGATCACTTGGTGGTCGAAACACGCGTTGAGGTGCTAAAATAACGGTTTGGTGTTGGGAAAAAACCCCAATAATATTCATTACTACACCAAAGGGTCCAAACAGTGCACCAATACATCAAAACCTACTTTATTGCCCTGCTTCATACTTTGTTTCACGTTCAATCACTAACTTTGGAAGCCAGTTAGGTCGATTATTGCCGATATATTCAACGTTAGCATTTTTTGGGAACCGAGTAGCGAGTTGAGGAAAGCTTTTGAGTGGGATGCAAAGCATATGCAACTCGCAAAGAATTTGGAGTTGACACGTCTCCTTGAACGAAGATGACCTCAATATTGTAAGTATTTTTTTTTAATTATTGTTCTGTTATTTGATAATAGATTTTGTCACTATTTTTGTACCTCTCTGCTTTATTATTTTCAAAACAAATTACCAAAACTTTCGCAAACCTAAAGCGAATAGCAAGTAACGGATCGACGAGCCTTCAGGAACTTGGGAACTTGTCTTTCAGATAGGATGGAAATAGGTTAGTACCAATCTATTAGAGAAATAGTCGTTAGGCCTCTGAATTGAATAGCAGACTACCTGTCTTGTATAAGCAAATATGTTGCGGTCAAATGTCGTTACGTCCGACATTGGGGTTCCTCAAGGATCAGATTTGGGACTTATTATGTTTTTGTTATATATTAATGGTTTAGACACTTCAACTTCTGCAACTTCTTTACGATGTATGCTGATGACACACCAATACTCGTAATAGTATCTGATCGAGAGGGTTCAAAGATGGAAAGCAAATTTTACCAAGTGATAACAAATAAGCTCTATCTAAATATGAATAAATTATGAATAAATATGAATAAATATGAATCAATTAGATTTCATCATTGGCAACGTAGCTGTGAAGTAATCAGTTTTAGAGCAAACGACAACTCTGATTGTGTAAGTGCAGAATCGACAGAAACAACATTGATTTCAAATCCATTTATATTAAAATAGACAATGGAAGTCCGAACTGATAAAAAAAATTTTTTTGGCTTCATACTGATTGGCAGAACGACGGTCATAGTTGGTGCTAGAGAGAGTAGATGTCTATAAACCCTAGCAAATAGATGATAGTTTCCTTCACCAAGCGGTGACGAATAAACTCTATTTTCCCTCAACGGTGAGATTATTCCATTCGCATTCCTGATACGCTCAGCTGTCAAAAGTAACAAGAAATTTCAGCAAGAGTATTTGTTTGAAAGTTTAATGTTCGAATATATGGAGAAAGTACGTAAATGACTAAACTCGTCTCTGTCAAAAATAGCCGACCTACTTGACGCAGTTAGATGCACCACCAATATGTCGCGATCCAAGAATAATTACACCTAGATATAATTTCATGAGTGTCAGTTTTATCGGTAGAGCTTTTTCAGGCTAAAACTCTGTTTTAGTAGCCTTGCCTTCATTTTTTTCATAATTTCATCGGTTTGAAGGAATTTATCAAAAATAGTGACTGTCATTATTTGAGAAGTATACCGTTCCTTCGTCTCTCATTAATAGTGCTGCTCAAATTACTCATAATTTGTTCACGAGGCTTATAAAATGTTTATATGTAAAACCTTCATCGAAAACATAGTCGGGCTTCATTTCCAATTAATAAACTGAATCTATTTACAGATTTTGTAACTATAAACAAACGACTATTTCAAGATCGCGCGACACAACTCTAATTTCGAGTTTTGATTTATTTCCAATAATAAATTATATCGAGAGTCCCAACACAGTATATAGTACTATTCTTATCATTCCCATATTGATTTCAATTTAAGAGCCACCGGTAGACAGCTGTTTCAGCCTATTGGGCATCGTCAGTACCTATTGGGCATCGATGCCCTATCGTCAGGCGGTCCTCGATTGAAGGCAAAATGTGATAGGCAAGAAAAGTAGTTAATGAAAATAAATGCGTAAACGCAAGCGAGACCACCTATTGGTGTGACAGCCAAGTCAACTTGCCAAGTTTTTATGTCAGTGTTGGTGGTTTGACCAATCGACTGACAACTGCAGTAGCAGAAATTTGAGAAGTTAACCTGAAATGCCATCGGAAAACGAATCCACATGTTTCTAGAAATGATATGAAATCGAGAGACGTTAATGCAGTCCAGCTGCTGGAAAATGATTCGATGAAAATCCAAAAACAAATAGATAAGTACTATTTTGATCATTCCCATATTGATTTCGATCTAAGAGCCACCGATAGACAGCTGTTTCAGCCTATTTGGCATCATCAGTACCGGGCAGGCGGTCCTCGATTGAAGACAAAATGTGAATAATCAAGAAAAGTATGAAAGAAGAACCTTTAAAAAATAGCCAGAAAGATTGCCCAGCAGCTTGAAGTCAACCCAAAGACCATTTGGAAAGGTCTGAAAAGAAACCTTGTATACCCATATCAAATACAACGGGTCCGAGTTCTACTGTCTCGAAATTTTCATCCAAGTTTAATGTTCTGCTGACTTCTCCCACATTTTTGTTTCACAAGGGAGAAGTAGAAAGCCAAACAGTTTTTCCTAAAAGCTATTCTTCAACGTCCGCGAGTCATAAACTCTAATTATTAACACCAACATATTTATAACTTTACTCTCATCTCGTATTTTCATTATGATCATCCATTTTCTTTGGGGAATTTTGCCTCTCGTCGAGAAACCCTTATCCCGCACCACGACCGGAAAACCTTTTCATTACTGGGATAATTAGGACTTTCTGGAAAGCATTTCCAGTAAATAAAAAGCGGATTACAAGTAGAGTCTTCAGATGGTTAGAAATTTGTCCAAAAGTGTTGAAAGTTATATACAAGGTGGTCAAATAAAATCGAAATAAAGAGTTCTAGTCACTTCCATCCTCTCGGCGGGGGTGCGATATAAAATTTAGATAATGAATGCGATTAGGATGAAGTATAACTCGTTTGATAGATTATCAATTTCTCTTCTCAACCGGTTCTATTTTTGAATTTGATGAAATATATATCAACAAAAAATCCACAAAAATCTGAAGTGAGCAGGGTGTGTATCAATCATTCTTTAACTTGTTTATATACAATGTAAGATGTTGAATTTAACACTTGTAATAGCAATTTTCGTTATCGACACTGACAGTATAATGCCTCTGGAGTGCAGTCTTTGATTATGATGCATGCTATCGGTACGAAATTCGGTGATAGAGAAATGTGCAGTGGTCTATGTCAAAACAGGACGATGCGGGGACTACGCAGAGAATGTGCAGCTTGTAGATGTAATCATCCTGCATCATCTGCCGTATACTCACTTCAGGGTGGACAGGTCACTGTCATTTGAATCATCACATGCAGACTGTCGGAATACAGTGTGTGTCGCCTCTGTTTGGAAAATGATGAAACAGCAGGGTACATACTTTGTGCCTACCCCGCTGAGGACCGAATCAGGTTTTTAGAGTTCGGCAGAGCCGTACTCTTATCATCTGACCTAAAACTCCACTAACCATACAAACTAATCGCTTCGTTAAGAAATTGGGTTTATTTGGCCGAGTGTGAATAAGTGTGAGCCACAATAAACCCTTGCGGGTAGCGGTGTAGTGTCGAATAGACCCACTCACTTTAGACCTAACCCTAACCTAACCCTATCCGCTCTATTTTCCTAGTAAAAAAATTTCGTTCTCTGAAAATTTATATTCTGAACCACTCTGCAGATTGCTAAGTGATTCACAATGAAAGAGAGTGTTTTTTCTCAATGAATCAGACTTTTTGAATAATATGATAAGTAAAAAAATCCTCCTCTGGCAAGTCAATAGAAAAAGTGTATAATTCTCGATCTTCAATATATTATCCTACATCAAGCTCAAAATTGTACTGAAAAAAATTCAAAAATCAGTAGACAGTAGATTTCTTTTCAGCTGAGTTTGATAAGAAAAACAGACTCAAAATGTGCAAAATTCTTTCGCACCACGTACACCCGATTAGAAAAACACATTAGTTGTTCGTCATTCAGTACGATAAAACATTTCTGAAGATTTATTTATACATCAATACGGATTAGCACGTTCATCTCAACATATTGAGTGTTATAAAAATAGAAAACATTTCTAAAGAAATAAGTGAAGTTTACCAATCGTTAAATGGTGGAAATTCTATTTACTTTCCGTCTCAATTCCCAAATAATCAACCGTTTTATGTAATGTATTGAAATTTAAAATAAACATATTTCATTATATTGGGCAACTGAAAAGGTTATTGCTATTATTGAGAGTGGCTAGAGAAACTATAATTTTTCAACAATTGCTCGACTACTCGTAAAAGAATAAAATTTAAAATTTTATGGAATTTTTATGGTTTTATGTATTGTGAATTGAACATTGTTAAGTCGTTTCAAACGTTTTGTCCGTTTCAATGTCATGTGTTTTCGTTGCTCCATATCTCCATACTCTATACATTGGTGCTGTTCATTTTTTTACCAAATTTTAATTTTTTGCCTCTTCGGCTTATTACTATATGATGTCTTTTATCAACCTTCTTTGGGTATTTGTTACCTTCCACAACCTGAAAAATATAAAAATTATAATGGAGAACTTTATACAAGTGTAAGAAAGGAAAGGCAAACTTTTTAGTTTACCCCGATAAGTTACTGCGTAAAATCAAAGTATTTTTCACAAAGAAAAATGTTCTATTTATTAGTAACTTGTAGTATTTAACAATTTTGCCTATCAAAAAAATTGCTAAGAAATAATACAATACTTTCGGAGGCCAAAATCTGTCTCCGTCTTCCGAAATGGACAAAAAAATCCTATGATGTTTGCAGTTATTCCTTTTGATTATTCATTTCTTAATTTCTTCGACAGGTGTCAAAGGAGTTTTGAAATATGAAATTATGTCAACGTTGTTGATTGACAACTGAAACATTCGATGTAATAAAAGGTGCTCTTCGATATCAGTCTGTTACCATTTCGTTACTATCCAAATTTTTCTTCAAGACGGGTAGCCAAGTACGATCCGTTTGTAAGGAGCTGTGCGAAATACACTTCTCTCCAGATTTGAGAATATACGCTGATTCTTTTAGCTTACGTGTCTTAGAATGAGGCCCATTGGTAATCATTTTTGTCTTGTTCCATTCAACTCGATCTTCGACGTCTATTTTTAAATGTGTTCTGACAATTTAGATCCTGTCAATTGTCTATTTTTTATGTACTCTCGATGTTCATTCTCACGCACTTTCAATGGTCTCGAGGTTTCACCAATATAACAATATACAAGTTTATTGTATAAGTTTGAGAATGTCCGTATAGGACGAAACTGCAGTAAAGTTAGTTACGAATAAAAGTGGTAAAAAAACAGAAATTTTCATTTCTCTTTTCATTAGTATCTCATGAATATAATATTTTGGTTTTTCTTCAGTGTTGTTGGGTTTTATATATGTGAGTATAGATCTCAGTGTAGTTTTTGTTATGAAAGTAGTTTTAACATCATAGCTACTTACAATTCGTCTTATTTTCTCAGATAGTCCTGGAATGTAAGGTATAACGTTAATTGTGAAAGGTGTCGGTGGATGTTGAGTCGGTAATTGTTGAATTTGTGAAGCTGTTTGTATGTTCGTTTGGTTTTTAATTGGCTCTTTATTTTCTATTGCATTTATCGTTGAATTTATGAACGAATCTGGATACACGTTATCTTTCAGAACAGATTTAATTAATGATATTTCTTTATGAAAATTTTCAGTAAAATTGCATTTTGTTTTAACACTCACATAACGATTCGATGTATAGTGAAGATATCTGTTTGTATGCGTTTTCCCTTGATAAACATTTGTATAAAATTAATCTGATGACTTTTCCAACATAACTATGAACTGGATTGGTCTTTTATAATGAAAATGGCAGCTTTGGAAATTCTTTTCTTCTAGCTATTTAGGTACTTTCAATTTTTGAAAAATCGTAATAATACTGGCCAGTTACCAACTCGGGTTATGTTTGACCAAGCAGGCCCAAGATTATACCTTGAGTAGTCCGTGCTTGGAACTACAAGATTTTTTCTGTCTCTTCGATTTCAACTAGTATAATTTTCTTCAGCATCAACAGAGACAGTTCATGCAATGTTATCAAATCCTGACAGTCAAAAGTCTGCAGCCAATTCTCCAAATCCAGAAAGAGGATTTCATGGCATCCATCACACATCACCTGGTGATCTAAATCACACTTCAGAAATAATCTTTCACACAACTTGGATCAGATTTTCCTAGAGAAATTCTTTTCATTAGACTGCTGAGTACTGAAATGAGAAGCCAGACTGCAGATAGCTGCAGCTGTCTCAATACCCCTTCATATGATCTAGTGGCAATTATTGGTAAAAACTCCCACACCACCGTGAGATTTCCCTATAAAAGTGAATGAGCACAACTTTTGGCAACATCTTTTGCAGTTACACCTTCTCCAAACTCCACACCAAAACCTGAACTGTTCATGAAATTGGCTGACACTTGATGAAAATCCATGATGTCATGTTCAATTCAAGTAATACCTTACTGTGAATTTACAGTTTACAAAACCACAACACGTGTTTAAGCGGTATAAACTGTTTAGCAAAGGAAAGAGAGAAATTTCTCGATACCACAATCAGATAGCAACAGTGGAGTATGTATGTGTTAGTTGTTCTGTTAAAACAATTCCAAATTCCCAAAACCACGACATACTATCGTGTCCCTAAATTGGAGAAACAACGGAGAAACTGTAAAAGTGACCACAATCAAGGTATATTTTGAATCCCTATGAAGTAACTATTTGACTAATATCCCAATGCTAAACGATGTGTTTTAATGACTACTTTCCAGAAATTATGAATACGTTGACTTGCAAAATTGAGACAGTTCAGAACCATATTGTTAGTGGGTAGAAGGATTTTCTGCATTCTGTTTTCCCATCTATATGCAAAAACTGATATTTCCATCCGAAGAGTAATTATCACATCCGAAAACTAATCCTTCACAGTAAAAGCACCAAAACTGAAAAAATAGAGAATTTTGATGCACTTTCGTTTCAATAATCCACTTCAAAATTCGTAATGAATCATTACAGGAAAATTTTAGGAGCTGGTTTCATTTTTTTCCATAGCACTGTTTTCCACTCAGTGATATGATAATGCTGTCAAATATCAAAACGTTCTGAACAAGGTTATGGTCAAAAATGTCAAAGGTGCAACGTCTGATGTCACCTGACACTCAGTGTTGCCAAAACACAAAGTCTAAGTGATGTCCTTCCCGTAGATTTTTTCTAGAGAATGTCGGTCACGAACAATATCTGCAGTTGGTCGAATTTCAGAATTGAACAAATACTCCAAGTGAGGAGCTGTGCTTATTGCAAATTATTTCATTTGGTAAATTTATGTAAAACTTGCAAAACTAAAACTCAAATAGTATTTTTGCGTCTCATTTGTAAATTATTATAACCGAATGATATTTTTCAACCTTGGCTATAAATGAATATTAATAAACACATCGACATATGAATCATACAGCTAAATCTGTACATAGTCCAACTTTTTTGGATCTACGTTGACGTGCGGACTGTAAACGTCCAATCCATTTGATTTACAGTCATCTTAATAGTGTTATTTACAGCAATTATCGGTCTGGCAATGGATATGTTTGATCATTTCACAGTGAAATTTGATTTACAGAAGCAGTATTTTTTCACTACGTTCTGCTTCTACTAGAGGAAAAAATTGAGCAAAACTTATTGTTTAAAAAAGATAACATAACTCTTGAACTTTTCCAGATATAAATCTGAAGAATATCATTCGGAAGAATCATAAGATCAGTTTGCCTCAGTAATATCGTATTTGCAAACTTGTCTATCAAATAAGTTGAAGTTAATTATGTGCTTAATTTTTCTTTGAATAAAAATTATTGTTTGAAAAATGTGTTCCTCTACTAAAACTACTGATACTTCTGATACTTATTGTATACTCCTCATTGACATACATAACGATAAATTATATTTTAAATGTTACCGAAAGAGCATAGCTGTATCCATTAACAAATTTATTTGATCGAGTGGCAGTAAAATCAGAACAATCACACACTGTTGTGATAATGTAGATTCTGCGGATTATTTTATGATTATTGGCATTTCACGAAGTAATAAAAGCACACATTCATGATTGTTACATGCTTTTTCACAGTTAAAACTTTTTTTTTTCAACTAGAGATTATTAACATGTCAATAGCTTGTATGATGATGTCTTTAATTGGTATCAAAGCAGTACTTACCCCATCTGGATTATGTTTGTAAGGAGGCCCGGCACCACAAAATTCTACTAAAACGTCTTGTAGTTTTTTCGTGGAATCTGAAATAAAAACATAAATGTATCACTCAGAAATTCATATTCGGCCAGGATAAATAAAATACAAAGTTATAAAAAGATGTATCATGTCGAAGCTTTCGAAGAATTCATACTTTCCAGTTCATAAAATCATTACCTCCTTACCCAATTACCCTTCTTCCAATGAACTATCTAAAACTCTCACTATTAGGGTGTGAAAATTGGATAGTAAAATATTGATACTGTTGATGCCGGTGTTTTCCAGTTCCACTCCTGTTGTAAGCAGTTTCATCGGACCAGAACCTGTCATTGACATCGGTTTAGGTTTTCCCAAACAAACATTGAACACCTGGAAGGGAAGAAGATTTATGGGCATCTGACAGAATCTTCCAGGATTGACCTACTCCAAGGCGTTTATTCACCATTCGAAGCTTGATACCAAACAGCTGTGGGACTACAGTAGGGATGAACTACGATGTCTAACAGGCCTTCTTACAGGTCTCTGTCATTTGAATCATCTAATGCAGATACTCAGACTGTCGGAAGACAGTGTGTGTCACCTCTGTACAGCAGAGCATGTACTTTGTGTCTGCCCCGCTGGGGACCGAATCAGGGGCAGGCAGCAGCACCATCTGACCTAAAAGACCACTCATCATACAAACTTATCGGCTTCGTTAAGAAGCTGGGTTTATTTAATCGACTGTGAGTAGGTGTGAGCCACAATAAACCCTTTGCGGGTTGCCGTGGAAGGTCAAATAGGCCCACTTACTTTTGACCTAAGCTAACCTAACCTATAGATGTGATCCAGCACATATTTGGTACACTTGCATTGCTTCATGTGGCTCTCCCGCTTTCGATGCAATCAGCCATCGCAGAGAAACATAGACTCGCTGAGCCCTGTTAACTTCGGCAGCTGCCGAAGACTCACTCCTCCGTTGAAGCAGCTTCAGATCATCTTTCTTTTGACCATATGTCCAGTTCCGAGGAATCGGATCAATCAATCCTTATTTATAGCATATGCTGCATTGATGGAATGCTTTTAAGGACCACTACAATCTTTGATAACACAAATCCATATAGGTTGATATGGTGACATGGAAGGGGATCTTTCTACGTAGATGATAAACCAAGTCGTTTGTCTTACCACCCACCAAGTGGTTGTCTTTCCAATACCTCTGCAGTTGAAGGCAGATTTCCTTTTGCTTCTGAGGTTGGTATAACCACAGAACGGCGTCTCTTCGGAACTCGGTGCACTGACATTCCAGTCCAGCTCATTCTTCATCCTGTCGCTATAAACTAGACGTTTCCTAGTGAGAAATTCGCATCTTTTGCAGCACTCCTCTACGTCACCATAATAGTTGAACCATATTTTGTCTCAATCTTGTCAGGGTCCTGTTGGTGCCGAAGTGTTTTTCCACTCGACTTCTATTGATTTGCTCCAGCACAGTGAATGCTTTTGCTACGACCAGCTGATGCAATGGCGTTGTTTCATCTGGGCTTTCCTATTTTCGATGCAATAAGCCATCGCTGAGGAATAGATAATCCTACAGAGCCCAGTAAGCCTTACCACTTTCGCCAAACGTGGATTCTCATCGCCAATCAAGCCGAAATAGTTCGTTGATACAGCTTTGAAGCAGCTTCAGTTTATCTTTCTTCTGACCATAGGTCCAGTCCAGTAGAATCGGACTGATCAATCTTCATTCGCCCCTTTGAGCTCACGTGGCTATTGGACACGTCACTATAACGAGTGAAATGTCTGAGCCCCAAGATATCTGAAGAATTTTAAGAAAGCGATAATAGAGTATATATTTGGTATGTGAAAATCATATTTTCTGCGAGTGTCATAATGATGAATTGATTCATTTTCAAGAAATTTCTCATTATTTTTATGAATGCTGACTTATAGAATAATGGGATAATGGAAAGGAAGTGTCCTCGAATGTTAAAATGACTCCTCAAAAGAAGTGAAATATTCGACAAGTATCCTGAAACCTACAACTAACAACCTGAACAGCAAAGGTGCTACCCTAAATGATAATCCCATAGATGATCCTGCATTGTATTTCCCCAAACTACCGGGTGTCCGAAAAGTCTTGGTACGGGCTAATATCTCCGAAGTTAGTGAAGATGGAGAAACGAAATTTTGGTAATTACTTGTAATAAATATTTTTTTATATGGAGAAGTAGAAAGCTAAAACCTCTTTCCCAAAAATGTATTCTCTCCCAAAAAGATACCCCTTTCAATTTAAACTAAATTCCTCTGACTGGGATTCAATCAACTAAGCGAATGAATGTCATTATGTAATTTCATCGATGAGTAGATCAAACTACTTCGTGATTTTATGCTATACAAAGAACATACCTGCATATTTCAAGAGTCTAGGTTCAGTAGCTTCGGCTATACGTTAATATAAGACTGGGCAACAGCTAATAATTTATATTTTCACTTTAAAAATACAGTAACTGAAAAAATATGCCAACTGCACTAAGTAATGAATAGCTTCGAGAATCGAATTTTACTACCTATTCGCATAGCTAACACAACCGTCAACGATGTCTGCCCTCATGCTTCTGTCCGCGTTCAGCTCTCGTTCACGACGATGGTGCTTCATTGCTCAGACCGCCCCTCTACCCCCGCGCATCGTCCCCGTCGTCTTACAGTAGATGCGATGCGGAATGGCTTACTGCGTGATAACTTTCAACCGATTTGTCCAAATTACTTAGTGTAAAGGACAAAGTGTATCTATATTGAATACTCAAAATGACCATTGTATCAATATTTATAAGAATTTGACGGATATTCTAAAATGAGCATTATAGAAAAGTATCCAATGTAATTGTATTTATGGCTCAGTATTTTGCATATAGTGGCTACCACGTAAGAGGTAGATATATGCTATCGCGGATGTTTATTTAGAGCTATTCAAAATAAACAATATTACGGTACATTATCTGCATGTAACTCCAACTAAATAGGCAGCGCACGCCAAGATAACTCACAGGGAGCAAGAATTTTTCCGACTTACTTAATACTTATCGTTATATATTTTTGTTGGTTATCATCGGCATCGACTGCGTTGGTCTTTAGCCTCGTGTCCTGGGTAGGCAATGTTAAGAACTCCGCGAGCCACCTAGGGAGCATCATGGCTATTCGCAGTCCGTCAGTCATGTAACTTTGCAACGTTGCAGAATCATCCCAGCTTCAACTAGATAAATTATCTCGAGAAAAATATCTGGTCGAGGTTGGGATAGAACTCACGTTATATGATAACCAAAATTACACAAAACCTTTGTGAATTGTAGCTTATATGTTATTCTGATGCATAAGCTGTATTTATGTAAAGTTTCATCTAAATCCGTGCAGTCGTTTAGGAGTGAAAGAGCCACAAACATACATACATACATTCACCCTCACAAACTTTCACATTTATATCATTATACAGGGTATAACTGAATAAGTGTAAACCATTTGAGAAGGTGATTCCTCATCGAAAAAAAGATAGGATCTTTCATACAAAGAAACTTTATTGGAGCATCCATTGTTAAGATACAGCCCCTTAAAGGGGTTACATAAAATTTGTATAACAATTTTTTTCACAAGCACTGAAAAAGTTACAATATTAAAATCAACCTAACGTTTTATACTACCAGAAAGACACTTAGCCAGTAATTTATTTAGTTTACCACATTGTTGTAAGGGGTGGAAAACGCAACCCCTAAAATTTATTTCCAATGTAACTTTTTGTCTTATTATTTGTTCACCATTTAAAAATGTATTTCCGATAGCTTGTTTCATTCTAAACAAAAAAT
>WOGO01001570.1:0-17791 GCA_015342085.1 Leptinotarsa defecta
AGGAATTCTTTAGAGTAGTTGGTAGACAATTGAAAAGTCTTGCTCCGGCCAAAAAGGGAGACTTTTCATAGGTTGAAGTCCTATGTTGTTTAATTTTAATTAAATTTCCTGATCTTGTGGGTTATCGATGACACTGAGAATTGAACTCGTAGTCATTCATATTTTTCCACGTATAGACCAAACAACCATAGATATAAATTGCTGGGAAAGTCAAAATTTTATTTTGTTTAAATGAGGGCCTACATGATTCAGTTCTATCTAGATTGAAAATTAGGCGAAGAATTCTTTTCTGAGCTATGAAAACACGATTCGCTCCTGTAAAAGATGACATTGTATGAGAGTGTAGATAGAACCATAGAATAATACACGTTAATCAAAGATTTTACATCCAAAACCTGACGTAGTTGCAATAGTGCATAAAAGCTGCTATTAAGTTTTCTAATTATATTGTTTGAATGAAATTTCCAAAATAAATTAGTGTCAATGTGAACACCCAAAAATTTGGTTGTTTCACTTTGGAGAATTGTGACATTATTGACTGAAACCTGTATATGAATAATAAATCTTTTTTTACCAAAAAATTCAATCAATATTGATTTTTCTACATTTACGACAAGCTTATTATCATGACACCATGTCGTAAAAACATTGCTGATGAAATTCAACCTCTCTTCGAGCTCTTCAGGATTATCTGCTGCTGCAGTCAACATTCTTAACGTTAACAACAACATAACGTCAACATTCAGAACTTTCCAACCCATTCAAATAGCACTGGGTTTATTTTACTCTTCTATCTGGGTTAGGGTTGCTACGTTATTTCACTAGTTATTAACCAAACACAGACGATAATAAACTCATCTCGAGTTGGTAAAATTAATTACGCTGCAACAATGAGATATCTGAATTCATTACTTACCGCCTCGGTATGAATGGGGTGTACAGCGAACAACATGGCCGCCACAAAGCTCGACAATTCGGGGAGGAACATGGAGCACATCCTGAAAATTCATAAACTATATTAGAGAGGATACAACTTGACGTCATAGAGTAGCACGGTATGGGAGAAAGTTGCATACAAGTATAAGTTTGGAATTATATAGTTTTCATTTCGAATAAATTATTTTAGAACAGATTTAATTCTCAGCTAGGTTTGAGAAGTGGTTTCAGCAAGTTTGCACCTGTTTTAAACTCAACTGTATTATTAAATTCAAATATTCTTTGTTCTCATGCTGGCTTGAAAGCATACATGAGATCTAGGGATTTCCCAAATACAATACTTCAACGCTCTGAATTTCTACAAAATCGTCTGTTTTCACTTCAAATTTAAAATAAAATTTATACGGTGCTTTCTGATAGAATTCATTTATAGTTGCCTATTATCTCATAATTCCTCAGAACAATAATATTTGGAAGAACTTGAAAATTCAATCATTTTTAGTAGACGGTTTTCCGACTTTAACCTTTTTCTGGTACTATCATTATTTATTGGTTTTTATTGAAACAACCAGTATATGAATACCTCATTAGATTCCGTATTTTTTTAGCTGTCTTAGGAATGTTTGTTTTCGAATTTCCATTGCAGCATTGTCAAGTTATTCCTGGAAAACCTACCACTCGCATGTTTACAGCAATTAAGTGAATTTTTTAGGAATATTTAGTCAACATCACTATGATCTCGTCAATTTCCATCCATTTTCAAACAGACATAATTCAACTTTTTCAAATGAAACACCCTGTATCTTTTCATTTGTATGAAATGTTCCAACATTTCACTACATTTTTTATCAGTGGTATACTATACCAAAACCTGATATTTTATCCAGTTTTAATAATTGTTGTGACCACAAAAAATTCATTTATTTACTTTCACTTATTCAAATTTTTTTCAATATGAACAATAACGCTTAAATGTTTGAGCTTTCAGGGTAATCCTCTGGGATTACCCTGAAAGCTCTAGTGATTCTTCGTTTTATGTCTTTCATAGATGTTGGAGGAGTTTGGTAGACAATCCATTTGATATACCCCCATAAAAATTATATTTTGGTCAGGTCAGGTGATCTGGGTGACAACGCTACAGATCCAATTTTTGATGGAAAAGATCGTTGTGGTATTTCCGTACCTCAATTTTGAAATGTGGTGGTGCACCATCTTGTTGTAGCCACATTCTAAGTCATGTTCCATATGAAACATTGTCCAATAAATTCGAAAACTCATACCGAAGAAATATTACATATTTTTTTCCAGTGAGATCCTCTTGTCCTCTTTCGCAAAACTCCTCTTTGTAAATTCTAGAATCAAGAAGGCAGTTTCCGTCACTTTTCCCCAGAGCATAGACTATGTGCAAAATATGTTTCAATACATAATTCATAATGAATATGATTCAATCTATATGCGAAGCTAACTTCAACACATGGTGTCATTGACAAATTCCGAGATTAATTTTTTTTATGTTATTTATGAATAACTGGGTTTATAAAGAGAAAAAAACAATATATATATTCTTTTTACGCATTTCTTACCGTTGAAACCGCTGATAACTATCACTAGATGTTATGAAAAACGCTAATATACTAGCGATTACTTTCAATATTCGAAAAACAATTTTGAGTAAGTGAACGTAAGAAAATTTTTTTTTTTGATTACAACAATTACTAAAACTTGGAATGATTCGTGAAATATCGGAAAATGGTATACCTCTGATGAAAAATGTGGTGAAATGCTGAAACATTTCAAACAACTGAAAAAATACAGGGTGCTCCATTTGAAAAAGTTAAATTATGTCTGTTTGAAAATGAATGAAACTTATATATTGAATTATGAATGAAACCCTATATATTGTTTCCTACAGTTGATATTTCAGAAATCATCAGATTATGTTGACTAACTATTCCTGAAAAAATCCACTTTATTGCTGTAGACATGCGGGTGGTGAATTAAAAAAAAAAATATTGTCTGCAAAATAAGATTTTCTGGAGTGACTTGGCAATGCCGCAATGGAAATTCGAAAAAAAGCATCCTCAGAGAGATACAAAAATATGGAATCGAATGACGTATTCATATACTGGGTCTTTAAAAAAATATAACTTTGGTTGGCCACGCTCGGCTGAGTCACCCAGCATGCGAAAAAATGAGTTTCAAAATATAGTATGACTGCAAAAAAATGGGCAGTTCGAAAAATTGTTTCCTGTGATAGCAATGGACCGAGGAAATCTTGTTGACTCACCCTGTACAACGTTGACTCACCCTGTGCAACATCAATATTGCTCCATCCAGAAACGGGTAGAATACACCTGGACGTATTTCGTCTGTGTTGTGCTTTTTCTACCCCACATGAAAAAGTGTATAACAGCAGTGGTAAAATATTTGACTCCATCACATGAAATATCTTCCAAAGAATATGGTTGCTTTCATTTCATACTGCCCAAACATCATATATTTTCGAGGATTTCTAAAGCTCTGGGATGGATGTATTCGAATTATTCTCCATAATTATTTGGATAACATATATAAAACATACGTTTCACAAAATTCCAACAAATTTCTAGAATAATCAGGATAGCAAAAATCTCGTAAATTAAAAACCACTAGGGTCCCTTTTGTTACCAACCGTCAGCCCTGTTTCAGTTCAGCAGCAGTATAATTCTCATGTTACAGCCCACTACAGGAATATTGTATGCGAATTCAAAATTAACCCATCCACAAACAAAACGAGATATGCCTGCGCTCATAAATTTCTCGTACGGCATCCTGGAGAATAATTATTGTAGCGAAAATTAAATTTTGATAATGTATGTTTGACTCATATACAATGCGTGCATTTGTTCCGAATTTCCACCAACTGGAATTTGTTTTGACGAAATAGGACAAAAAAATGGATGGATTATACAGTGCAGACGAAAAAAGTCCTTGCCCATCTCAAGTCCTGAATGAGATAAGATAACAAAGTTGGGAAACTTTACATGAAAAAATGAAATAATTGAGTGGCATCACTTGTCGCCGAGTGTACTCCTAGTGTAGTAGTGCCTACACTAGGAGTTTCACCTCGGAATGAGAGATAGTCTGCTATATTGCAAATATCTCGTTCCCTAAACACCGTATAAAGTTTATAAATTATTGAAAAATATGTAGTTCTAGATAATTAACATTTTTATTAACTATTACGTTGAAATTATTACATTAATAATTTTCAAGGTCACATGATATGTTTTGCCGATGAAACTGCATTTATTTTCAAAGGCAACGACTGGAATGAAACTATTTCCATAACTGAGCAAGATTCGAGAAAAATTGGACTATGGTTAAATAATAACAAATTAGGTATAAATATACGAAAAACAAAATTTATCACCTTTTCACTCCGATCTAATGACCAATCCAACAAAAAACAATTGAAATTCATAAACCTGAATGCCCTAGTCTACAGTGCCAACGCCCCGAAATAACAAAGACATTGTCGATTAAATACCTGGGAATTTTTCTCGACCAGCACATGAGGTGGGGTAAACATGTTAATAACTCTTATTATAAGGAAAAAACAACAGAAAAATCCTTAGACGCTCTTAGAGCGGTGCCTGTGCGAAAATTTTTATTCACATTGGATATGAATCGCTGAAGATTGAATCCATTTCGAAAAACGTTCTCAGGAAGTTGAATCCACATAAACGCCGTTCTCCAAATGAAAGAGTTCTCAAACAGTGAAGTTCGTGGTATACTGAGTTGAACCTCATAACGATGAGCAGCCACGGTCCGTCGTGTATACTGATATGTACCGTTCTTGGTGGAATCAAATGTGCCAAGTCACTTAAACAGTTTCTGTGAAAGTATCTATAGAAGAGAGGTGAATCTCAGACCTTTCTTCGATGTTCCAGAATATCAAGGTTGCAAGTGATTTTCGCGTCTCCTATCAGGAGACCGCTGTTTATTGCAAAAGGCTCAGCTTCGCGACCTTGTTTATCGTTGATATTAAAAATGTGAGCCATTCTATATTGTGGACATTGAAGTCACCGAATATGGAAATTTCTGCACTGGGATGATTGATTTGCAGAAAGTCATTGATGTTTGCAAGTGATGAGAATAGTCCCCTATATTGTGCATCGCTAGGCGGTCGATGTAATTAGTCTTTAATTGACTGTATGGGTAATAAATACAAATAAATGAACGCAACATATGAATTTGGTGATCTGTGATATTATTTTGAATCACATAACATCAAAGTTTCAGGGTTCCAGCGTTTCCGCTCGTTGACAGGAGAGTTCGCTTCTGATGAAAAGAGATATTCCAAAGTTGCGCCAGAATCGAAAGGGAAAATAATAGCCGAAATATAGAAAATGGACGGGGTTTGTTGAGGCACTGACTTTGGTTTCTGTGAGTGCAAGAATATGAGGACTATTCGATTGCGGATATTGGTGCACTGAGTTTATATTTGATTTTAGTCCTCTCTTGTTGCAGAAATCGATTTTGAAGTTGCTAGTGGGCCTCTTAGCAACTGCAATTACCATACTCTTTTCCCGTGGACTGATGTTAGTCAGAAATAGTGGTTTTCGAATAATTTCTGCAGGATGGTGCCCTTGATGGTGCAACTTTACGCTGCCTAAGCCGTTGCGATGGTATCTCACCGGGCGATGCCGGGTGGAACCAGCATCTACCATCTACCAAAAGGATACGATTGCTAATGAATAAATTTTACAATCTGAGGTATATCGTAGCCAAAAATAATTTATTAACTCTGTATTCGTGACCTTCCGAAAATTACCCATAATTCTCTACTGAAAATTATTAACATAGTCATTTTTCATAGTGAAACATCATGACAACATATACAGTTTTTATTTAGAAGAAAATGAAGTATATGGTAGATATTGTCATTATATGGAGTTAAATATCCATAGTTACATTTTCATGAGAGTTATACATTATCGAACCTACTCTGTACTTTCCAACTCAGGTGTCGTCAGGATAGATAGACTGAAATCGAAACTACACTAAACCGATTTCATCAGAACTTCTGCAGTAATATCCTGCAACGGGGATGTAATTTCGGAAGTTCGCGATCATGTGTCTTGAGAGCTTTGCGATTGATTCATCCGCTACAAGACATCTTAAAGATGTATGTTCAAAATTGCCAATTATTTATGCTTGAAAATACATAACATATAGTTAAACTCTATCGTGAGGTTTTCAACTGATAGTTTATAAAACATCACCACCTTTAGGTATATTGAAAGCTAAACTCAATATTACTAATGAACAGGCCTGAAAGAGTTTCATTTTATAGATACTGAAAAAAGTTTTCGAATTCAAATAGTATTTAACGATTCTGGAAGCGGCATCTCCACTTTTTTGTTTAATGAAATAGACCAATAACTTAGACGAAATGATTTTTCCGACAGAATAGCATTTTTCTTCGTTTCAGTTATGCATAGCAATTATTCAATGAATGGATGTATATCAAAAATATTGTGCAAAAACTCTAATGTTCAAAAATATAACAAGTATTTTCTTAGGCCGAATTTTCCATGAACATTGTCGGGAAACGAATGAAAATATCTGAAAATGTTATAAAAACGGATTTGTGAAACCTCACGACTTTTGTTGCAAATATATTTTCTTCAAAAAAATTCAAACGGTTAAAACGGTTAAAAATATACAGAATTTCCTTGGAATCGATTTAATTTGTTTCCGTGAATCTTATCGAATCGCGAAGAGACTTTCTTCATTTTCCTGACCACTAGCGATATTATTCCGGCATAAAAAAATTCCACCAAAATATTTCTCGTCTCAAAATATGAGATAAAATTTGAATTGAAAAAAATCGAATCTGACTGTGAAATATCCTTTGTTTTATCCATTTTCTAATGGAATTGGTAATTAGTGGAATATTGCAATATTGTTATGTACATTTATTTCATTAACATGTTCTTTCAAATGCGTTTTTTTAAATGTGAAATTATTAGTTATGAAATGTTAGTGAAAGTAGTTATGATTCAAGTAAGTAATGAATGTTAGAAGCATACACTGAACTCTGTCTATCCAACAAACAAAGCAACTCAAATAACGATAGATGCGTGAACAAAGCATGATCACCACGCGCATTTGCAGCTTTTGGGTTGAATGAACAAGCCTCTTTACACCAGTCAATCAGATTAAACTGCAATCGGCTGGCGGAATTCATTGTTTCAGGGTCGGAGCCGTAAGTTACGTTTCAACGTCTGTAGTGTGTACACATACAGATTTTAAGGTTTCAAATTTTTGGAATGTCAAGTACCTACCGATACGGCTGAAGAAACTGCTACATTCTACCAAAAAAAAAACAAACTGCACATTGATATTAATGAAAAAAATGTAATTATAAACATTTACAAAAATCAAATTGAAGCAAATCCCTAATTGTCTGTTGATGAAATGGTGAAAGATGTAGAGAACAATACTCCATCAATTATCTGTGAATATAAATAAAAGCATTCTCTTTCATCTTCATAACCAAATCCCCTACGAAAGAAAATTATTGACACGGTAGAAGATTTTCATTTAATTGCAATTGTTTTTAAACGAAATGCTTGCAATAGATTCAGTTCTAAAAGGTGTAAACGATGATCCTGATATATCAAATTTCCAAAGGTCGACATTCCACAAATCATTGAAAAACTCAAGTTTTGAATGAAAAATAAAAAATTGTTGCTCAAGAAATCAGAAATATTATTGTGAAGACAGAAAAAAAAATCAATCACCTGGATGAAACTTGGGTAAACGCAGGCTACACTTAGTCCAAAATTTGGGTTGATAAGTGAATAACTTCTTCATGACAAGCATTTTTAGATGGTTTGGCTTGAAGAACCCTTTAAGTAAACATCACCTTATTATACTCTCAAGAAAATGCGTATGTTTGTGAAAATAACTTGTTATTGTTATGTGATATTATTCGTATGAATAGAACCGCTTCTCTTGTTTCAAACTGAAATATAATGAATCCTTTTCCAGGAAAAGAAAAAAGTGGATAGTATTCACATAATAAACGAAACTGGTTAGTCCCTGACGACTTGTGGGCCTTCAAGTCGAAGAAAATAGGCGACTCTCATGAGGAAATGCATGGCATATTTCTTGGTTAGGAACCAAGTTCCTAAATTAGAAGAGTATTGTGTGAATATTTCAGATATCGCTCCATATCATTCCAGAAAAAAGGGAAAATTCCTACTACAGCCACAGAAAAAGTTGTAATTCAAGACTGGATGCGTTTGAAAAGTACATCATTCGTAGGTAACCATGGTAAAAGCCGAAGTTTTGAGGATAGTGAATGAATATAAAAACAAATTTAATGAATACATTGTTGACGAAGCAAATAAAAGAATAGTAACTGGAAGAGATATAATTGTTTCAGACAACGCTTCATGCGAGCTCAACCCAATAGAGCCCATTTGGGGGACATAAAAACTATGTTGCCAAAAAAAACACAACTTTTAAATTTTTTAATCTTAACAATATTTTTAGTAAAGCTGTTTCGTCTATTACTCCTGGAAACTGGAATAATTGCGTAGGTTATGTGAAAGATAAAGTAGAAATGAAAATAATTTTACATTTTTCCTTAACGCGAAACCGTTATTTCAACACCTCGACAGGTGTTTCGATCACCAAGTGATCATCTTCAAGAGGAATATCAGTTTGATCTTGGTGATCACTTGGTGATCGAAACACGTGTCCAGGTGTTAAATGAACGGTTTGGCGTGGGAAAAAACTCCAGTACTATTCATTAATACACCAAAGGTTTCAAACAGTGCATCACAAGTAGAAATGAAAATGTGAACACATTTTTACACTTTCTCATTCAAGATACCTTCAACATGACTCTAATGTCAACACTATTATTGATTCGATTCGACAAAACAAACCTTTTTTCACGTTGTTGGATTACTTATAGTTTATCCAATTTTTTCGATCAATGGGACTTTGCAAATAAACGGAATTAGTCTGTTGAAATTATGTATGTTTACCTCTCTATTCTTTATATATTCGAAACTAACCAGGAAAAAAGTATGTGTAGCCCCACTGATTTTGTGTTCCAATAGAGTTCATCAATTAGGCCTCGTACCTTTTTGAACAACCTAATTTCAATACAAAACTCGATCAGAGCGTGATCCCACATCCATACACCCAGTTCATAATTTTCCAAACCCATCACGCCAATCTTTGATCTAATCCCTTCACTACAGTCTTCATTTCCCGAGAAAAGATAACTCCCTCGCTAATCCTCTCTAATATCATTAGGGTACGTACGACTGATGTTCACCTCCTACAGCGTGAACTCGGTTAGTAGACTGAATGATATCGCCTGAGCCCAACAGAGTTCACCTGCCTAGATTCACAAACACAAATATCTCAGTGTTTATATTTCGCTATCGGATACCTGCTGACGGAATATGTCACCTGGGGATTAGTTCTCGCCCCCACGTTCGCTATATAGAATACTTTGAGTATGAGCGGGAATGCCGAGTTAAAGACAAAGAGGCTTAGGCTTGGTCAGAATGAACCGGGTTGGCGTAGATAAAAGTGGATAATGGGATTGCTTTCAAACAGGGCTTGAATGGGGCATGATGAAAGGACACGGTGACATTTGCGGATCGATAGGATGGTCGAGGTGTATACAGGGTCTTTTCAAAAACTCACCCAAAAGGAATATGTTTGTAAGATCTTAACTTTTAACGTGTGTTAGGAATTATATGGCAAAAGGTAAGACCTCGTTTGTCCTTAGCTCGCACAAGTTTTGACTTTTGAGGGTTATTGTTCATAGGGGTGCAACAGCTGGTTAACGAAGAAACATATTTATATCGCTTTCATGCCTGACTGAAGGATAAATGTAACTAACCAAATTATTCATACATTAACTGTTTGAAAAAGTACAACATTCATTATGTTCATCCAACGTATATATTCAACATAAGTAATCAGGTATAATAATCATTTCTTGTCGAAAAATTCAAAGAATCATTAGTTGAGTTACTCACGAAAAAGTGTCCAGAATGTTTTGAAGAGAGTAGTGAGTAATGTACTATTATTCACAATGCAAGGTGACCTGAATAAACTTTTTCTATTGAGGTGCTTACATTTCAATGAAATACTGAAGCTGATCCCAATAATCTCTTTTGTTCGAATAATTCGAAAGATAAATTATATTGCGCTGATGTCTTCTGTATGAAGTGTTCCTTATCTGGATGGAGCCTCTGGAATCGTTCATGGTATTGAAAACACTATATACCCATTTGGATATAATTTAGCCACTTGTTTCGTTCATGTTGAAAATATGTTTCTCAATAGACAAATTTTTAAAACATAATGACTCTTGCTCAGTGCAGTGAAAGAGGGTCAGTAACGGTGATGCAAAAAAACTGTTGTGTTGAATCTGGATTTTTTCTGGATGTTTCTGTTCGTTTCACAGTTTTGGATTCATTCTTTCCAATGTCACAGTACGTATTTTCACAGTATGCAGATAATAATTGAATGTGGTTGATTGCTGTTGATGAGTTAATAATGGAAAGCAAAGGACTTTCACATGTGCGGAGTTTAACAAAATATAAGATTTTCAAGGTCCTAATTCACGATTGATGCTGAACTCTTCTGAAGTTTCTATGTACTCATGCATTGATATCACAGAAGATAATGAATGATAATAAGTAAAATCATGAATACTAGAAAACATACGTGGGAAAACTTTTGAAAAGGAATTAATTGAGGAACAAACTGAAGAACTACCTTAACACAGCGGAAACCGACCCAAAATGATAACATGACTAGTCAATGAACACTATCTATTTAGGGAACACCTGAACAAAATAGGACTGTATAACACATACATTACAGCAGGCAATGCAGGTTGTGATGTTTTACGATCATTCTAAATAATATTCATAAAAATATCATCAACAACCAACAAGAGACCTGACGAACTAGTAAAGAAATGAAAATTGTTGGAATGGATGAAATTAAAAATGTGATACAAAAGATAATAAAGCTCCTCAGGCTGCAATATTTTCTAATAATTTTCATTGGAGAATTATAATACATGAATGACAGGGTGCATTAAACTGTCCTTGAAAAACAAACCTGAATATGTAGAGAATATGGCATTTCCCCTTGGAGACTCAATCCTCAATCCTCAGATATACGAGATGAACAAGGCTCTACTAGGTTGTCAGTTACAAAGCCAACCATTGGCATTAACCGCCGAAAGATATTTATCTCCCGCTTTTACTGTGGCTTTCACTGCAAGTCAACCAGATGAAACCAGAAAACAAAAAGAAAGCATGTGATCCAACAAGAGAAAGCACTATTTCGACTCGCCATAGTAGCGCAAGGCTGAACTACTGATGTATTGCTGGACTCAGCTGTCCTCCAAAGATACGCCTGAGCGAATGGTGATGACATATTTCCTTGTAATCGACAGAAAATTCACTCAACTCATGAATACCAAAAAAAAAAAGTTCAGTGTGGTCAGTTACGAAGCCAAACTTCGATATCGATTGCCAAATGAAACTGTATTTCATTGCAGACAGATTTCACTGAAAAGCGACAAAACGAGAGCTCAAAAACGAAGTATTCGGAGCTTTGCAGGTCATGGAGAGTTTCATTTATCTTTGCCAATCCTATAGATTGCATCAACATACGTGAAGATGTCATCAGGAATGTTCTCCAAGGATAGTTGAGTCCAACCATCAATTAATTCTTGATTTAGCTCAGCACCACTGATGAAACCTATGTTAGATAAAAACAGTGCTTTCTGGTGTTGGATCACAATTTCTTGGTTTTTGGGTATTGGCTTCAGTTGCCTCGTAGTGAGAGCCGCAATGAAACAAAGCAGACACACGTGATGAAACACGTGACAGAATACAAAGAGTGGCCTTGTAACTCTATTTGCGTGGATCGACTTCTGTCGATCCCATATATGGTATCTTCGAAAAAAGATGTGTCATAGCCGTGTTAGAAATCACACGTTAAAAGTTAATACCTCGTTAGTTCTTAGCTCGCACAAGTTTCGCCTTTTGGGACTTGTCGTTCGTAGGGGGGTGACAGCTGGTTGATGAGAAAAATAAATTTTAACAGTTTTTCAACAGATTCTACTCAGCTGCAATGTAAATCTTCGCCAATTTATTTTTTTCACTAGCACAAATAAATTCTCTACACATCTGATTCCAAAGAGAAAAACTTGTCGTATTTTTTCAAGTCGTGAGAGATATGAATTCGAAAATCTGAAAAGCTAAATATTTTTGAAGTGATAACTTCTTATGGGAGGGTAAACCGCTTCGTTACATAACGCGTTACGTTGCCAGGCTGTTTGGCTTTCCTTCCTCTAACGTATATGTCAGCGGAAGGCAGACTACTCTTCTCTCATCGGACAGACGCTCAGTGTTCAGTATGTCATGGATAAATATTGTTGACAATATTATAAAAATCTAACCAGCAAGCACGTAATATTCATTCTAATTTTGTGTATGTATATTATCAGTATCATTATTTAATCCTACAAAAGTAACAATTGGCTTATCGTAGTTATAATATATCTCCATGCACATGTATGGAGCCCCGCCCCTGAGCATAACATGAAGCTGCTGGATTCCATCCAGAAAAGAGCCATCCACCTGATTAGGGACGCGAACATCACTTGCGACCTTGCTAGTCTGGAACATCGAAGAAAGGTTGGGGATTTGTCTCTCTTCTATAGATAGTTTCACGGAAAGTGTTCAAGTGACTTGGCACATTTGATTCCACCAAGAGCGGTATATATCAGAAATACGCGACGAACTGTGGCTGCTCATCGTTTTGAGGTTCAACTCAGTACACCTCGAGCTTCACTGTTTAAGAACTCTTTTATCTGGAGAAGTGCGTTTATATGGAATAAACTTCCTGAGAACGTTTTTCCAAATGGATTTAATCAAATCCAATGTGAATCGCTACTTTCGCACAGGTGCTTGTGTTGTGTTTAAAAAAAACTCAATTTCTTACTTAGGTACTGATATTGTTTGACTTATTAACGAAAAACTAAATGACTTTTTTTTCATCTCAATACCATTTTTCATATGCTGTAAAATCAATGAAATACGTTTTTCCACGCAAACTATTCCTCACAGTTTTCGAAGATTTATTTTTATTAAACACGAATTTTCACTCGTGAACCAGACTATGTCCTCATAAAAAAACCAATAATCAATCGCCACGATCGGCAACAAAAAAATAAATTTACTGGCTTGTTCTCATTCATTATCGTGTAACATATTGCCGAAAACTCACATAAACAGCAATAATGGAATTGACCCTTGACGTGGACAGCAGTTAAAAGAATAACGGCCATAACGAGGGTCGAAAGGTGTCTTCTCTCCAGCGTTTCCGAAAAGTATTGGAGAGACAGGTCGTCGTGCCGGTGTTTTATAGTTAAATCTGGGATTCGAGAAGTCGAGCCGTTTTTGTACATTTATAGCCGGGTTGAGAAAAATGGAAATAATGGAGTGTCAGGAGTTGTGGCAGGTGCCATTATTTTCAGTTTTAGGGCGAGAACTTGCTGGAAATGCGAATACGTCCTTGAGTGTCGAAACAATATGTTTCAGCAGATATTTGGGCAAAGTACAGCAATAAGTCTGGAATTTTTCATCATTATTTTAATTCAGATATACCAAATAGCAGTGGAATTTGTTGGAAGACACATGGATGGACATCGATGTCCATCGATGGAATCTTCCTCTTTGAAGATGATCACTTGGTGATCGAAACACGTGTCGAGGTGTTAAAAGTAACGATTTGGTGTTGGGAAAAAAACTCCAGTAATATCGATGGAAAGATTAAAAAACACGAAACTATGGAGATCACCAAGATCATATCATAGGTCTTATTAGTGGTGCTAGGCTGAACCACAAATGCATTACTGAACTCAATTTTCAAGGACAAGCCCGAGTAACTAGAGGCGATGGCATATTTCCGTACGAAGGCGATCGATGTCGAAGTTGGACTTTGCCCCTAACCGCCTTGGAGAAATTCGTTAATTTTTTTTTTGAGGAGTTTGTCTGCTAACTTTCCCAAAAATGACCTCTTCGTAGGAGGAGATATCATTGCCTCTACTTACAACACTTCCCGTGAAAGTATACATAAGAGAAGTGAATTTAAATGTTTGTTTAGTAATGTTTAGTTTTTAAATTGAACGAATCACTCTTTTCTTTATAGAATATAGTGTACTTGTGATGCACTATTTCGAACCTTTGGTGTAATGATTTTTAGCAATTTTTATCTGCTATTGTTTGAAAAATTGTTATGAACGAACACGTTATTTTCATTGTTGATTAAAAAAAATTGCTACAATCATTTAAATTTTTTTCTATATCCTTTTTTCTTTTTTTACACGATGTAACAAAAACAACCATGTATTATTTCTTGGGAAAAAAAATTGTTTATATTTTATATCGAATTTTAAAAATTCTGTTCTCCTTTACTATATAATAATAATAAATGGGCTTTATTCTGACATACATTGTTTATAAAGAAGAAGTAGATACAAAAATCAATGAAAGTTCAGCCGAGGCTATTTTACCACTTAACCTAGGGGATAGCATGTAGGTATTATATAGAAGTATACAAATAATTACCTAGTATACATTATCAACCGGGTAATTATGAATCTTTGTGAAACAAAGAAAAATAAAAAAGGCTATAAATTTCAAAGTAAATATTAAAAATCTATTTAGCTTGAATAAGGTAAAATATATAGCGAAACATACACAAAAGTGAGACAAGGCATAACATGAAGACTTCAGATATGTTTTCAACTTTTTCTTGAAATTATATATGGAGTTGTGTTTAAATTCACTGGGCAGAGCGTTATATTGTTTGATAAAGTTATAAATAAAACGACGACAAAAGCAGGTATAAGAAAGATGAATGCAATTGTTTTGTATTTTTTGTTAGCGATTTACATCAAATTGTTTGAAAGCAGGCCCGTAAATTATATCGCAGTATGCTAATCTAGCAAAGTTTCAACTTAAATTTGAAAGTCATAATATCTCTACTTTGATAGATTTACGTAAGATACTGTACGAGCTACGACAAAGTGAATTTATATGTTTGTGAAATCTCATATGAGTATGTAGCCACAAACCCAAGTTCTTACTTTCGGTGATTATTTGTAGTAAGTCTTGTCCAAGTTTGATTTCAATTCATTCTCCAATCTCCCACCTTTTGTGTTTCGGGCCAAAAAGTATCAGAATTCAATTTCAAGTTATGGGTTATAGATAGATCCAGTAACTTTTCTAGATCACTGTTAATTTTTTCCATTGGCACCTGCCAGTTACTTGGAGGAAATCGATAATATAACTGAGTGTCATCTACATAATGATGAACTGTGCATGATCTATTACTTTGTGGAAGTCAGTTATATATAGAGAGGGAGAATAGAATTGGGCCAAGGATAGAGCCCTGAGGTACTCCATAGTCAACAGGTAAATCACTAGAACACTTTCCATCCAGACATACTGACTGAATTAGATTTCTGAGGTGATTTTTCAATAGATCTACAGTCCCTTCACTAAATCTGAAATATTCATTGAAATTCGATGAAATTCCCCTATTGATACAAGAACAAATTTAGCCCAAAATCTTGGATTAGTCCAAAATCTTTGATCAGTGGACTATGTATCATTACATTCTACATTGGGTCGAGTGTCAACACGTTTTTTTTTAAAGAAATAGGGAAAAATTACAACCGTAATACTGTTCCATCAAGGTACACCAAATAAAAATGTTCTTGCTGAATAGCATAATTTCACTGAAGTCATGTTTTCAATTATAACTATCGACAATGTTATTCAATAAAAAAACATAACGGTAGTCATACTATTCGACCTGGGTTCGATTTCAAAAATCTGTAGATTGGGTAGTGACGAAAATTCAAATCACTATTTTGCTCCAATAACATAATGAGTTGATAATAAAAATATGACAGCGAAAGTCATATTTCAATATCAGATATTCAACACCGCAGAGATTTTGAGTTAACAAAAACTACAAAAATCATACCAAACTTTTTCAAATCGTCTCCTTTTGATTTGTCTAGTGTATCTATCATTTTTCTTTCCCATTGTCATTTCCAATTACGGCACCCCACCTTCATCATTCTTATAATTTGTCCCTCTGAGAAATGTACTTCGAATGGTATGTTAGCGTTCGATGTGAAAGTAGCACTTGATTAAATACTCTTCTCTTTGTTTCAGGTGAGTCAGTTGGCTGCAATGAAGTACTGGGTAAGATTCAATTAGGAGTCGGCCTCTCAGACTACTTTAATTTTTAGCAAACGATTCGTCGCAAGAGAATTGAGTCGACGTAAGGCAAGAATGAATAAGTGACTTCCGGAAATAAATTAAGAAATCAGAACAAAGTCCTGGAAAATAGATGACATGAAAAAGGGTTTTCATTAGGATGGTGATTATTGAACTATCAACTTTTTCAATAAATAATTTCAACAACTGCAACCCGGAAGTAAAACAACAGCGAATACGTTTGTATGATTATGTTGAAACTATTTCCAAAAATTCGGCACTCTTAATTGCTTACTTGCGGCAATTCATGGTGAGACGTCATTCTCAATTAGTTTCTTCAGCCGTTCAGTAAGATAAAGTAAATCAAAACTCACGGTGCGTGAATTATTTCTTTACTGAATAGGTTACTGAGATAGGTTTCAAAACGTCGAATACTTTCTTGCATATAGTTAAACAAAAGCTGACTCTATTAGAGGTTAATTTTGACAAATACAGTGTGTAACAACGAAAACTCAACAGAACCGTTTTTGAATATGAAAAGTGAAATTTTTAAAAAAAGCTCGGACATGTCGATTTTTAATTAAAAGGGGAACATCTTTCAGACTAATCAGATTTTTTGTAGTACGCACCCCCTCGGAGGGGTGCGTCCGATGACCCTTATTTAGATAGGGAAAGTAGGTCGAGTGGCATCTTGTTTTAAAGGTCTTTCGAATACCTTTACATCTCTGTTAAAAGAAAATTTTTGGTAACGATTAGTTTTCGAGATAATCTGAAGACTTAAAGGTATTTTTATTGAGTTCAACTCTTTTTAAAATGAATCAAATTGTTTTTAAGGAACAATTGACGTTCAGAACTTTCATAAAAAAAATAAATTTTTGCTTTTTATGAAAACCTGCTAATACGCGTCCATTTGATTTCGTAAAAAAGTAAGAATTATTTGTTTATTACGAGGAGATTTTTTCGGGGGATAGGGTTGGTTACCACCCTTACATTTTAAGTAAATTGAGTGGCACCTCCTTATGAAGGTTGCCTTTTGACGTGGATATTTTATACTTCTGATAAAAAAAGTGAATCATACTAAAAACTTACCTACACAACGAATGCAACTTGCTGATTTACCTGAATGCTGATGACACAGAAAAGTTTAAAAAACTGTTTTAGGGTTAATAAATCCCAATAATTTTTTTTAAAGCACACACAAAAAGTAACACCTAATAAGGGTAACTCACATAAGAAATTTAGAGTAAATGTTCAAAATAAGCGCCATTTTGCTCCATGCAACAATAAAGATTTTGTTCGAATTTTGCTCTTACATTATTCAACATCTCAGGAGTTATAGCTTGGCATTCATCAATAATTCTACGACGTAATTCATCCAAATTGGCTGGCTGTGTAGCATAAACTTTAGACTTTGAATATCCCCACAAAAAGTAGTCCAGTGGTGTTAAATCTGGTGATCGTGCTGGCCATTCAATTGGACCTCTTCTGCCAATCCATTGTCCTTCAAAATG
>WOGO01001571.1:0-12744 GCA_015342085.1 Leptinotarsa defecta
ATTAGAATGTTGCTACGATATTCGCGGTAAATATTTTGAACATCTACTTCGTAAACATTCATAGTTCTTTTTCGTATTCTACATTTTATCACGTTTTGCATTGCATTTTAGTTTTTGAGTGTATTTTATCGAATTTCGGTAACCACATGATTTTGCAATTGTTGCAGTAAACTTGAAAGCGATGAAATTCTTGAATAGAGAGTGAAGAGACCTTCCAAATGATATATCACAAACCTATACTTTCCATCAAAAAAATTGGGGGTTGAACCTGTCATTCTAAGGGGGTTGAAGGTAGGGGTGGCATTTTTAAGTTGTAGAATGTCAAATTATAATTTACATTTGATGTGTTTCATGTTTTTTTGTATATGTACAGTTACCAAAATAATGAATTTATTCCATTTGACTTTTACATACTGTATACTTTTGGCCAAAGAGATGGAAGTCACTAAATACTATCATGTACACTGAAGAAGGCAAATCAAAAAACTTAAAAACCTCAATACAAACAAATCTCCTGCTTGCGATATCTCACATGGTACTGAAATTCCGGCATTTCAAATAACCGCTTGGTCAACATTGGAAAACTGTCGTGGGTTTCAAAGACAGAACTTGAACCACTGGCGTTGAACAGACCCAAAACAAGAACTGTTCTCAAACACCCTACACTGTACTGTGCCATGGTTAAGCCGATTGTGAATCGGAAACTTCGTTGTTGTTGTTGACCATCGTACAAACAACAACAACTTTGAACCGTAAACCTACCAATACAAGAAACAGTCGATGACGTAAATACCATAGAACCACGTAACAAGGTTCCTGATAGAATTGAAGTGGTTATATTTTTAGGAGTGACTAATTTTTGGGAAAGAAAGTTTTTGGCTTTCTACTACTCCATCTTGATAGAAAAAAAAATGTGGAAATCTTCCATTCATTTGAAGTATCTGGTATCTGATTTTATTCCATAACGAATGTTTGGAATACAAACTGAGTAGAGATGTATCACTCAGCCCACCATGCCATTGAAAAAAATACGGAGGGGGGTAGTTGCTGACCGCAGGAGGAGGTGAAGTTTCGGGTATAATTTTCATATCAGAATTAGTCAAATTTTCATATCAGAATTAGTGAAAGAGCACGTCAACTTTTGTGCTCTTCAAAATTTTCGATTACACGTCCGTTCCTGACTTAGAGGGGGGGTCAAGTTTTCGTTGGAACGCCTTATATAGCTATACAACTACAGTAACAGACTGTCCTTAATGACTTTAAATCTGAAAACTTGCAAGCAGACCAGGTCAATTTGGTCATTTAGTAGGCTACATCCGCAATGCTTATGTTCAACGAATTTCCAAGGATTCAAAATAATTGAGTTTCCAACCCTTGCCTGCATAGTGCTAAATTTCTTGCATTCCAAGGAATGGTCGAACGTCGAATAATTTTTTTCTAGTGTGAAGGACCTTTCGTACGTTTTTGAGAAATTTCACTCAAATTGTCCCACATAAACACAATTACACTTAAGCTCATAAAATCCAGATTTGTTCATCTTGTCCACTTCATCTTTGGCATTAAAAAGGAAATTAGATAACCCAGCATGCGGCCTGATTGCCACATTGTTTTTTCTGAAAAATCCTGCAATTGAGGATCATCTTCTGCTTCAAATTTCTTATAATCACTCACAAAAGCGGTGATAGTTTAAGGTTATATGTTCACTGTCAACAGTATATGTCGATCGCACACTGAATACTGAGTCATGCGAATAGTCCGAAATACGGCCAGAGCCGTGGGTTGGAGTGAAGAGAAAGGGAAGCCAGGCAGACTGGCGTCTCTTATGCGTTTACCCTCCCATAAGAAGTTATCACTTCAAAAAATGTAAATTTTACAAATATCTTATTAACAGACTTGTACAGGCTTGCTGACGGGAACGCATACAAAGCTAGGCGACTTCTCAAATAGAATTAGTCCTGATTCTCGAACGATTTCAAACACCCACAGAAGATTATGTGAAACTGGACGTTTGTAGCTAAATCATCACTTTGTCTAAGAAGATAAATGTCTCCCGATTAAATTTAATTATGTCAGGACAGGCTATTCTGCGTTCTGCTTCGATAAGTTTGTTGAGGAGTGAAAATGGACACCAATATGTCTTGGCACAATCATATCGCTGGGATTGCAAAGGCTGCTTCTCAAAAGCTTGGAACACTGTTCCGAACCAGAAAAGTGTATAGACCTCAGCAACTTTTGATGCTTTATAATAAGCAGATCAGACCTTTTCTGCAGTATTGTTCTTATGTATGGAGCTCCAAATGGATTTAATCTCCAGCAATTCAAATCCAATGTGAATCGCTACTTTCGCACAGGCACCGCTTTTAGAGCGCTTCAAAGATGTTTCTGTAGTGCTTTTGGGTTGTATTAAAAAAACTCAAAAGGAGCACATCGGCTGCAAGAGGTAGCTGTTTTAAATATAGTTGACGAAAATCCTGAAATGAGTATAAGGCATGTTACTAATAATTTGAATATCGCCCATATTCTAGTATGGAGGATTCTGAATGAAATAAAATGGTTGAGGGCGGATCCTTGTTCATATGAAGAATTTTTATTAAATCATTCAAGGAGTATCGCCCCCAGTATCAGCATTATATTATGAAACACCCTATATATTCGGTGAACACAAGTCAAAACAGGAATTTCGAAACATTTAAAATCTTGGAAAGATGAAAACACAAAGTTGAAATTCGGATTCAGCTCTCCAAAAAACAGATCTGAATACAAACCTACGTCTATACTAGTTCCGAAAAACGTCGTTTTTGATTCTTGGATGATTGGGCTACAATAGGAATTCAACAAAGCAATAACAGCTTGTTTTCTGCGGTCGCCATTTCTTATGTCGGGCAGCGTATCGCGGATTGCGCAGAAATTGAAATATAAACAGAACGTAGCTGGAACCGTATATCAAACACAATAAGATATATGAATCACTGAGACACATTTTATGCAAATTAATGAAAATCTCATACATAGAGATTGGCGCTTGCCTCCGCCGGGAATTCGGATTCGCCAAGCATAGGCTCGCAAAAGTTGCGCTCCTAAAGGGGTACAAGAAACACAAATACGAGAAACGACAACATATATCAGTTCGCCATCAAAAACCATTGTTAATTAAGGGCTCTCTCCCTTGACGTTGAACTAGGTGGATTCAAGTTCGATATTTCTCATGATAGCCTTGATGCTTACATTTAAAAAAGTAATAATAAATAGTGGAATTGAGTACAGTGGTTGGACATCGATGAGCCATCCAGGTATATTCACATCAACTTTCTGAAACCGGGTCAAACCTTCAGAGCAAAGTCCTAATATTCCAAAAATTGTGCCAGTCGCAAACGTCACTGGACAATAGGAGAGGTCCGATTCTGCTCCAAGACAACGCCCATCCGCACGTTTCACAAAACATCGTCCAAAAATTAAATGAATTGAGGGTCGAAGTTCTGCCTCATCCACCATATTCCCCAGACCTCTACCCAATCAACCTTCGCCAATCAGGACCAGGCAAAAACGGCCTTCGTCGAATCCCCAGAAAACAATTTTTATGCTGATGGAATTAATTGGCTTGTGTACGTCGATTGAAGTGCACTGATTCAAATGGCGCTTATTTAAATTGAATAAATAGTATTCACTGAGATATTACAATTCAAAGTAGACTCATGAAAACGGACAAAACTTCTTAAAGAATCAGTTCATTTCACTATTCTGTGGAAAAACGATTTTATGAAACCTTTTTTGAACAAATTTCACTTTCATCCGACTTGAAAGATGTACTGAAAGGGTAGTTGTTGGTTTATAGTCAGTTAAAGAAGCATTTCTTTGTACTTATTACCCTAAATAATTTTCACAATATGAAAAATAAACAAAGCTGAATCAGTCAAGAATCTGCTGAAGTGGAATGAAGGATGAACTAAAAACTTCACCATGAAAAGTTACTTCATGATATAATAATAATAATAATAATGTTGATTAATGGAAAAACATATTTTTAACAGATTTTTTTTTCATTATTCATCATATTGATCACATGTATATAACAGAGATTCGGTAAATAGGTAGGCATCACAGAAGCAATTTTTTCGAAAAAATGTTCCTATTGCCAAATTCTAAACTATAACTAAACTAAAAAATATGTATGCAAGAGTATTCTATACAATGAATAGATATAATATGTTAACTATAATGAATTGATTACAATACAATGAATAGATATAAACTGATCAAAATAAATTAACATTATGAATTGAAAAACTATATACATAATATGGACATGATGGCATTGAAATTAAGTATTTTTATTGAGTTCATTCTACAGGGGGTTTTATATTTCAGTTAGATTAATAATTTGATGAAACAGAATTCGATCAGAATTTCTGAGCCAATTTTTCAGTTCTCTCTTGAATGTGGATTTATTTTGTTTATTAATGAGTTGTATTATACCGGTACTATGCTTCTGATCTTTGGGCCAAGATAATTACAGTGTCTTTGACCTACGAATTGTTGGCATCTAGGAGCTAAAAATGTATTTTCTTTTCTACGGGTATTATACATATGTTCCACTTGTTTTATTTTTATTTTGTTCGACTTTCCGAATAATCTTCTGGCAGTATAGCTGCTGTGTATCTAGGACAATACTTTCTTCAAAAAGAATGTCCAGTTAGTCAGTAACATGCCGTTTTGATAAACTTCGTCTACGAATTGGATGATCAATTGAAACGAGTGAATTTCTATACTTAGCTCCTTCAAATGTTAATATTTGTCACAAGAAATATGCCTGTTTCAGATGGAAGCGTTCTCACGAATAATATTTTTGAGAACGAAAGCAGATTATTGTCCGAAACGTCAACCATCTAAGAAAACCAATGACTATGGAAATCACATTTTTTCATTGATTATTCAAATTCTAGGAAAAATGCATAGCAAGTTACCGACTAATTTGACTTTCATGTGCTTTTTATATTACGCAGTGAATATTTAGGTTGAATTTTTCAGTTTGGCCTTTATCACACTTTATCAGATTCTTTATTTATTTGACTTTATCTCAGATTTCAGAAGTTTGAAAACCCAAAATACATTGAGAAATATTGACTGCTCCACAAAAAATTTCTTTTCAAAGAATATGATGAATAAATTCTAAACATTTCATGATCAATTTATTCAGTTGAAGTATCGAGAAGAAGAAGAAGAATATATTTCTTGAAATAGGTAACCCTAATATACCATATTACCGTGTTAGGAATCACACGTTAAAAGGAAAGATCTCGTTAGTCCTTAGCTCGCACAAGTTTTTCAACGTCTGAGAGTTATCGTTCGTATAGGGGCGAAAAATGATTAACGGAAAAACAGATTTTAAACAGATTTTTTTTGAACAGATATACAACATATTACTAACATTATAAAAATTGTAATTAATTGTAAAAAAAATGTATATATAGTTCAATATTGAAAATGAAAAATTAACAGTTTGAAAAATCACGCTATTAAAAATACATTCCAACATAGGTGCAACTCCAATTCAATGATAGATGGAAGAAAACAACGTACAAATACTTAAATGAAATTAATAAAAACACTTTTGTCTAAATACCAACGGTAAATTTTATTTATACAACCGGTTTCGGGTTTTACCCCATTATCAAGTATAAAACTGAAATATGAATTTTGAAATATCGATTTTATTAGAATTTTCAGGTATGCTGCAAGGACTGGTATTTTAGAGAAAGGATGCCAACTCAAAATACTACCCTGAAAATTCTGAGGGTTGTTAAACTCATAAATTCAAGAGAGGATACCTACATAAATCAAGTTGCTCGTTTAGGGGTATATGTTTCTGGTTTTTAATTGATTTGTTAATTTCCATGGCCACGAACAGATTCATTTTTCTCCCTTTATTACATATATGTCGAATTTTGAGGTTATATCTTACTTATCTTATGTGATTAATAATATTATGGATAATTACTTAATAATAATAAATGGTTTTTATTTTTATCTTGACGTTATCCTGCCACTCAACCAAGAATATTTTTACACATGTGTGCATAAATAGTCATATATCTGAATTGATCAAATAAATTTTCTCCCAAAGTCTCACAAAATAGCAACCAATGAATACATAATACCCATACCCTTAGTATACTCTGCGTTCATCCTGAAAAAAATTATACCAAGTTGAAATACTTTGTACAATATCATCATTCTTCATAATATTGAAATGTATTAGTTTTCAATGAATAAATTACTTTAGAATCTTCGTTAAAGTTCTACTTCTAAACTGTTACATTTTTTGGTTCGAAAATACAAAGTATACTTACAGTCAACTACTGTCAATAACTGTTCCCTGATTTTCTTAATTTGTTGGCTCCATAATATTTCAAAATCATAAAGTATTCTGAAAAATATATTGTCAAGAATTAACTTTTTTGTTCAAATTGTAGAAGGTGAAATCCCCAGAGAAGTCGATAAAAAAGATGGTTCCGTTTCACCAATAATTATTTTTTAATTACATTCGTTTCACATACACTAACTTTGCTTCTCAATTATCATGGAAAATATTAATATTGTTATGAGAAAATTTATAGAAAGAGCAAACTTTTTGGTTCACCCTGATAATATCCTTAGAAGTGGATCATATATGGCTAATTATTTCTTAGCTATTTTTTTTTGATAACCAAAACTATCAAATAGAACAAGTTACTGCTGAAAAGAAGATTGTAAAAAACTCTTTCAATCTACACAGTAACCTATCGACGTGAACTAAAAATTTTTATATTTTTCAGATTGTGGAAAATGAAAATTTCTGAAGAAAAGTCGAAAAATATTTTCTCAAAGAAAATTACTTCCGTTCAATATTAGCATAATTTAAATTTTCACGGATACCCCAAGAAGCCTGTTTGTAAATGAGTAGTGCTTTATTCAATCATAACACGAAGCTAACATGTCCAAATTTTTGTCGTTTTCCACATCCAATTGGCAAATAGAATGAATATCTTTGTTATTACAATAGGAAGGTTCAAAAGTAAAATATGAAAAGCAAAAACACTCAGTTCGATGAGTTTTCTTTCAACTGTGAAAATCCCTTTTTCTGTTAGTAAGTTATCAAGCATACGCCTATGGATGTTGTTCGTCCGTGGTTAGGAAAAGCATTCGAAACGTAGGTCACCAAGGACTGCTTACAATTCGCTTTCGAGCATATATCCATATTAATGTTACCATATTTCATAATCTCATTCATATGGAAATCTCAAACAATTAGTCAAAATTCCAGAACGCCGACACCGCAACGGCTTTATATTTCTGATTTTCACCCGGCAACACAGATCAGGAAAACGTTTTGAACGCCAAAACACCGATTGACTATGTGAATTTCTCTTCTCATTTGTGAGAAATATGTGTACTTTTTTATTAATTACTGAAATGGACATGTCACTATCACATAAGTACCTGAAGAACAGAACCTTTTGAAACTAATTCTGGAAAACGTAAAAACAATTTAATGAACTAGTTTTTGATTACTTCTACAAATGTTTTCATTTTTGAGCATAAATTAGCTATAACCTAACCACACATTTCAATAAAATTTAAAATTTTCTGACACACTTCATACAAACATCATGAATTAATTCTCTGGAATTTCTGGTTGAGAAACATAAACTGAATGTTCCTCCCTGTAACATGTTCCTTCCTGTAAGTTCCTCCCTGTAATAGTTTATGGAATAGTGGTAAATGTTGGTTCATAAATGATAGATATTGATCATACGAGACATGTCATGGTGCAACCGCTGGGTACTAACTTTTGGTTGCTGGTAACAACAACTCAAATCGCCCAAAGTTCAGCTCTGCCGATCTTCAAATTTGGAAAACTCTCAAGACCAATTCAAATAATTCCGCTGTCTATTTCCAGGAAATGGTTGACAGTTTCGAAATCTCACCACGCCCACAATTTCCCTACTGAAATAAAGGAATGGTTCAACAGCTGAACAATAACGGAAGAAAAACAGAATATGTCTGCTGAATGAATTCATTCGAAAGAGTTCCATAATACATGAATCCACAATGATCTAATGGAATTATTTTTCCTCGCCAGAACTACAGCTCTGTATTTTGACACACCATCAGTTTTAGTCATCTCCTGTTGACTTATTTCTAGAATGGCCTAATGCCTAACGATAATGGAAAATTTATTTTATTGAAAACACACCAGAACAAAATATCATCTCTCGACGCACGTTTTGCTAACCAAGTGAAACTTTTGATCATCTGTGATTATTTCAGTCATCAACTGATGATGCTAACGCGCGTCGAGAGGAAGTATTTTGTTATGGAAAAAGTGTTTTGAAAAATTCACTTTACTCCACTTCACCCAACCCTACTCAACTCTATTTATCAAGTAAAATGTATTCAATAGCCTAAGGTTAGCCATTTAGGCCTCCTGAATTCTGAGTATAATATTGTGTGAAATTTGTTAGGGATGGAAAATGAACCCCAACCCTCTATAGGTATCTCTTAAACTTTTGGATTCAGCTCTAGAATTTTATATTTGCTCATGTAGGATCTCCAAAACTTCTACGAATCTAATGTATCTTCGTTGCTTCTCAAAAATAATAGGTAATGATAAAATTGATAATAATAATAATGAAAAGAAGAGGAAAAACGGATTAAATATCGAGACGTTCTCTTCGAACACCGCAGACTCTATTCAGACCACTCCTTCGAAATGGTTGTTCTATTTATTGGAGTCCTTGGTAGAATGATGCCCTCTCTACTCTCGAATCTTGAACTCACACCGGCTCACCGTACTAAGGCAGAAATCTTAGCCGGACAGATGCAGAAGGCTGTCGTTCTTGGCTCCTTGCGCCTGCTCAGGTTACATTATTCTCGGACCTATTGATCACTTACCCCACGGTGTGGGGAGTGGTCGTCGGGGGAGAGGCATACTACGCATACTTCGGTAAAAAAATAATGGTGATACGGTTTGTTTACAGTATTAACGAAACAACGGTGTTGCCTTATGCTCCGAGGAATATTAAATCCGTTCGAATGAAGAGTGCCAAGTTTATTGGAACTATTGATTCCTCAACATCAGAATCATTCAAGCTAATAAGCCTGATGTATTTCTTTTTTACCAAGAGAGCAAGACGATATTCGTCTTAGAGTTGTCAGCTCACGGTGGGGCGAATATCGTTCGAAATGAGGAGGAAAAACGAATGAAGCATCGAGATTTTCTCTTCGAACTCTGTAGACTCTATCCAGACGACTCTGTTAAAATGGTTGTTCTGATTATTGCAGTCTTGGTGGTAATGCCCTATCTACTCTCAAATCTTGAGATCATGGCAGCTTGCCGTACGAAGGCTGATATCTTGGCCGGATAAATGCAAAAGGATGTCATTCTTAGCTCATTGCGTCAGCTTACGACACATGATTCTTGGACCCAATGACCTCTTACCCCATGTGTGGGGAGTGATAATAGTAAAAATAAAAATGATGAATGCATTCGTTCCTCATATCAATAATACAAAAAAATTATAAAAATGGAATGATGATAAATAGGCAAGGTTCAGCTAGAAAAGTTGTTTCTAAACATAACATTTGAATGACAATTTATATAGAAAGAATTTACCGCATCTGGTGTGTGGGTATTGAAGGCAAAATAAATTCTTCTTGCCAACCCTTTGGCATCCTTTTCTACTTCAAACCGTTAACAACAAATATCGCTTGAAGAGTGATCACTGAAGCCGTGTCTTGTAGATCAAAATTTCAAAAATCTGGATAAAACACTATAGAATTCATAATTTCCGCACCATTCGAATTGTCTACCTTATATATCAACTTCTGGTCTAATCAGGACAAATTATTTCAATATCTTGAATTTTACGTAGATTCAACTTTCATTACTTTAAGTCTAGGGATGAAGTTCATACTTTGGAACTGTTGCAATTTATTTTATATATTCCTGATTTCCTTCCGGAGGTCTTTTGGTAGACTTGTGGTTGATATAATCCAATCAGTTAGATGAAAGACATAACATACTCGATTGTAAGATAAAATTTATCCCAATAGTTGAAAAAATTATAATGAGTTCAACATTCCATAATAACGTAACGTTTAACTCTAACGAAAAATCTTCCGACTGAAAGAAAATACGTTTCTCTCCGTCTCCCGCGACAGCAACGACCTCTCTTCCACTTCAATATGCTAATGTCCGACGTAATGTCGGATTGAGGTTATGAAAACGATGACGTATGCGTGAAGCAATATGGCCGACCCTATGCACTGGCGGTTAGAGAGCAGCAGCCGGGAGATGCGGTCGTCGGAATCCATTTGCGAGATTAAATTCGTGATTCATTGTAGCGGAATGGAGAGTTGTCACATATGTCGGCCCTGTCCCAGACTAAGTGGATAGTTACGTTATGTAGAAAATATTTTAAAGGCAAAAAGCGCGACCGCCGCTCGCTCGCCGCCGACGACGTGATTTACGTACGACCAGACAAAAGACTAACAAACCGCAGCCAGCTACGACTACTATCTGGAACTCGGAGTGAGCAGCAAAAAGTCACGGGGCTCGAAGTTTCCACAATATGCGAAAATGTGTTCAGGACGAGACAGGATTGTGTCTCAACAGAAATAATTTTGTCGAGATGCTGATGTTGAATCATACTCAGAACAATTCATGTCTCTTTCAAGATTTCTAGACAGTTCACTAAAGTACTTCTCAATATCAGTTTGGATCATAAAAAAATGTAATAAGTAGACATTTGTCAAATATAGCCTAAAATAATGTCATCAAACTGATTCATCCATCTCGTCCTATTACTCAAGGAAAGTAAGTGAAGAACAAGCTTTTTGGATTTTCACTCCTCCATCATCGAACAAAAATATTGATAAAGAAGAAAGAAAGAGTACAACTTTGAAAGCGTCCTAACTCTGGAAGGGTACTTCCCGACCTTCTAGGCCGGGACTTGTATCCTGGAAGACCCTCTACAGCAGACACAACGATATTTCAATTGAATGGTCGATATTGAGGTTGTCCGATATTCGAAATGCAAGATTTCCAACTTGAAAACCGCAATAACTTTTCCGGGGCATCTATAAGTCAGCTATACTTGACGATACACTAGATTTAGAAATGATTTTTCTCCAGTTAGGGTGCATCATATTTTGAGCGTAAGCCATTTGCACCACTACGTAAACCTGACCTATTCTGATGTAAATTCTGCTTCTACTGCTCAAGAATTTGAATCAAAACAGATTCACAAGGTATCCTACTTTTGAGGAAGCGGCGATCTGGCCTTTTAGAGAAATTCGAAAATATCGCTCTTAAACCGATGTTACAGGGCGGAAAGTTGGGTTATTTAGTCAACGTTTTTTCGTAGACTCAGGATCGAATTTTTCAGTTACTTTAGAATACACAAAGATACCCAAGAGTAGCTGGGAAAAAGATAATTATCAGGGCAGAGCCCCGCATTACCGTTACAAGGCATTCTACGACGAGAAGGTTCCGTGTAACACTGAGGGGAGTCATACATGCTGTCAACACGGATACATATACCTCAGGATGAAGTCATCTTCGGAAAAATTCTTGCTCCCTGAGAGCTATCCTGGCATATGCTGCTTATACTGTTGGAGTTACATGCAGATGATGTACCATAAGATTTGTGATGCACTGTAGTGGTGTAGTGATAAATATTACTGGAGTTCAATCGCAACACCAAACTAACCGTTATTTTAAACACCTCGACACGTGTTTCAATCACTAAGTGATCATCTTCAAGAGGAAGATTAAACCACCATAAGATTGTTTATCCTGAATAGTTCTAAATAAAATTTCGCGATAGCATATATCTACCTCTTATATGGTAGCCACTATTTGCAAAATACTAAGACATAAATATAATTAAATTGAATATTTTTTTACAATGAACATTTTAGAATATCTGTCAAATTCATATAAAAATTGATACAATTATCGTTTCAAGTATTTAATATAGATAAACTTTTTCTCTTACACTAAGTAATTTGGACAAATCGTTTAAAAGTTATCGCGATGAAAATTACTTCACGCAACGCAGTAAGCCATTACCCGTCGCATCTATTCTTTGACGACGGGGGAAGATGCGAAGTAGAAGAGCGGTCTAAGCAACGAAGCGCCATCGCCGAGAACGCGAGCATACGCGTGAGGGTAAATGTCGTTGACGGTTGTGTTAGTTTTGCAAATTTCTTTGTAAGTAACATAATTCGATTCTCGTAACTATTCATTACTTAGTGCAGTTTGCATATTTTTTTGTTACTGTATTTTTAATGTCAAAATATAAATTACTAGCTGTTGCCCGCTCTTATGTCAACGTACAGCCGACGCTACTGAACCTTGAATCTTGAAATATGCAGGTAGGTTCTTTGTATAGCGTAAAAAAGCATCAAGAAAAGTAATCAGGAATCCCCACCCTCAAGGGGAAGAAGTAGGGGTTTAAAGATTGTATTGAATTTCGTCAGTTTTGAAATTGTAAACCAGAAGCTTTGGGTTAATAAAAAAAATATTGTAACTATTACTTCAAAAGGGTCTGTCACGAAACTTAAAGAGACAAACCAAATTCTATGCGAGCAAAGCCGTGGGCAACAAGAAGTCAATTATCTAATTTTAGAAAAAGGAAATTCAAACCTGTAACAATTACCAAAAAACACATTGTTATCCACATTTAAACAAACGATTGAAGT
>WOGO01001572.1:0-17790 GCA_015342085.1 Leptinotarsa defecta
GCCAACGGAGATTGGAAAAAAAATTGTTAGTTAACAATTGAACAACATTTTGAAAAATGGTGATAAAACTTTTTTGTCTACGGGACTCGATTCAGTCAAGTGTTGAGAAGATACTAGGATGTTTTCAAATTTTTAAAATGACATTTCATGTTATAAAAAAATGATTTCTTCTGATAAATTCTCTTTAGCGATAGAGTTTCGGGAGTCGAGACTTTTTTATCAGAAATTTCCTCCTCTTTAAAGTGCTCTTTTCAAAATTGCTCAAATATTAATATATTTTGAGTTAATAACGAAAAACTAAATACCATTTTTTTAAATCTTATTTTTGTTAATAACAATTGCAATTTTGTACCTGCACCAAAATGCTTCAAAAACATTTTTCTAGAGGTGATTCCGAATCGAATGAACTCATATCTTTAGGACCTTTATCTCTATTTTTCATGTTTTTGAACTTGTTGATTGGACTATATCTCACGAGCTAGAAACTAAATGGATATGAGGAAGGTAATGAACTTTTGCAGGAGGATTTGTTACATTTACAGCAGGACAGTGCTCCACTGTCTGAAATGTTTGAAATGTGTTTTTCGCAAATCACATTTCATTTTGTAAAAGGAGAATTACCAACAAATTAAAAATCTCATGCGTGATACATTTATTTCTGTAATTCAAAAGTTAGAATTGTGCCACCCACTCTTCTAACCATTTTTATTAAAACGAGTCAATACAATAATGCATTTCAGAACAGGCAAATTCCAATTACATGTGTAAGTTTAGAGCGCTATTTTTTCAAAACTGCTTATCAAAAAATGAAACGTCCAGGGTATAATTGGAAGCAGAACGTCAATCAAAATGATGTGCTACTTGAAACATCTTCCCATTTACCCCTAAGGGTCACATCTACCCCTCCTTGGGAATTGTACCACGAGGGCTACGAATAGCCCTTGACAATAAAATTGAACTCTTCTTCCGATTCCTCATATTATCCACTGGAAGGAAGATATTAAGGGTGGGAGGTTTTCAAGTTGACATCCTGTATAAGAGACTATATCCAACTTCTTCAGAACATTCTGCAATCAACCAAAACCTATTGCATACCAAATAAATTTTTCGATTACGGATTCCATTCCCGCCGATTACGGTTCTTCTCCAGCCGTGGCCACCGTGTAACGAATTTCCATAAAAATGGCGCGAAAGCCGTCTCGCCTATCGACGCTGTTACGTGAGCCATACTAGTGAACCAGTAAACCTTTCTGGACTACTAGAGTAGTGAGTGTGGAGAGAAAGGTTAGAGTTAGGGCTTTCTGTCAATTCCTGCAACTTTGCCAGCAGTCGAAGCTGGTAGATTGGACGAGGCCTACGATAGCAAGTCAGGCCGGAATCGTCATCTGCCTATAGATTACAAATCGTGGATGGATGACATTCATTGCAATACATGAGTTTCGTACTGAAAGATCATTTGTGAATGAAATACCTACTACATTTCATGGAATTATCTATTATTTTGTCTTTTGTATTTCAAGCAAAGAATATGTTGATCAACTATTTTTTCGTGAGGTAATAATTTTTGTTTTACCTCATTTCATTGCGTGATCACCAGTTGATTTTGAAATATGCCTCTCTATCATAATTTTTCCACAAAACCATGGTATATTGTAAATACACTCTTTCGTTTTTTCAACCGTATTTTCAGATTTTTTCGTGTCAGTAGTGTTATAAACCTTTAAAAACATCAGTAAACGGGGACAAACTTTATTACCTTTCAGTTCTTATAACAGTTTTTGTACTTTCAAGTTGGACCTCTATTCTTGTTATCTTTCATCATGACAACCACCACAGCTTACTATTCATAATACAGGGTAATAAACATACATTCAATATTAAAACTAATGACAATGAAATAATAATCACGGAACAAAACGCAAATTTCAATATCAACAAATCAATCATCACCTGAATCTAAATCTGAAAATAAATAATTTTTTAATACGTAGGTTATCTACGATCATGAAATTACCCAGTCGGTGGGATAATCTAATACTATTTTGACTTTGCAAATTTTCGAGAACATTTTTCAATTTTGAATATAGAGAAAATGTAATTTTCCCTGGGAATTGAATTACGGTCTAGCATCACTGGTTAAATTATTAGAACATAATTTAGAACTCTTACCTATTCCTTCGAAAATTTGTTTATATATTTCATGAATTTTTCTTTGAGGCAGGATATTTGTTTCATTAACCTTTCATATTAAATTCGAATTCAGATAATTTTGAAAACCCAAAATTGGTTCGGAACTGAAGTCAACTACAATAAATTTGATTTACTGAACTATATCTCTGGACTAGCATTTCAATGTAATTGCACATGAGGGTTTGAAATAAAAGTTACCATAAGACATTAAAGTTATAAAGGAGGGCTTCAAATTTGTATTAGGAATGATTTGTTTGAGTTGAAGGATAGGTAAAATGCTACTGTCACTACCAAAATCAAGCTTGCATTTTAATTTGCAATTTTCAATCATGACTATTTCATATCATCAATGATTATTTCCTACACAACATTCATTCAGAAATATTTCGGCAGCAGACTCACATTGCTTTTTGCACTGAATGCAGCTGACTGTTTTTTCTTTATGCAGACTTCCTCTGCTAACATTTCCATTCGACCTTGTGGATTGACCTTTTTCATCTTTTTGTACCTCCAAGTTGTACTTCTCTTCTTGTTATCGTTCGACCATGACAACCACCATAGTTTCCTATTTATAAAACAGTCAACAAAGTCTTCCTAGGCTCAGTCCACAGGGAAATAACATGGTAACTGCAGTTGCTAAGAGGCCCACTAGCAATTTCAAAATTGTTTTCTGCAACATCAAAGGACTCAACTCGAATATGAACTCAGTGCACCAACATCTGCAAACAAATAGTCCTCATGTTCTTGCACTCACAGAAACTAAAGTCAGTACTTCAAAAAACCCCGTCAATTGTCTGTATCCCGGCTGTGATTTCCACTCCCGATTCAGACGTAATTTTGGAATATCTATTTTTATCAGAAGCGATTTCTTCTGTCAACGAGAGGAGATGCTGGATCCCCAAAACTTTTATATCATGTATTTCATATCATTTTGGTACATTTCGTTGATTTCCTCACAATAGGACTCTGCTGGCCCGGTTGCAGAGAGTAATGGTGAATCCCACCAGCCGCTGACAAACATAACTAATTTTTGTTGGGTTTTCGCCTTTGAGAAGTGACTGGGTAGATCAACAATGTCCATCCACTGAACGTCTCCTGTTGTTGAAGATACACTTTCCATCACACGAGACGATCCAATTAAAAAAAAAATGCGCAAAACCAAAGTTTCTGTCGATCGTTCAAATCGTGGGTCACACAATTTTCGAACTTTCTGACCTTTCCAATATATTTTAAATAATCAAAAACCGCATAGGAGCTGGCATCCTGTATTTGTGGCTCATTAGCTGTTATCAGTCCGGTATAGTCACATGCAAGTTCAAGCAACACTTGGTTGCAGATATAACACAAATGCACGAAGTCATCAACAGAAGCCAGATGCACTTTGTGGTTTTGATTAGGTTACGTTGGATTATAGATATCACCAAATTAACCAAGAGGCAGCTTTTGCTATTCCGTACTGATGACAGCCATGAGCCAGAAACACGTGCCAACGCGTATTTATATTGTTTGAGTGAAGTCCAAGAATTTTTCCTGCCTTTCATATCATATCCACTTACTGAATTATTATTATATATTTCAGGTAAGTGACTCCAAGAGCTATCTATTCGCAATCTGAATTTTCCTTTTTCCAAAGCTATGATAATGTTAACCAGGTTTCAACAGGTCTACCATCAGATCTTGATGAAGAACCCTGGGTGTAGATTATGTTTGCAATCTTGCCAAAATTTTGTAAAATCGATTCTATATAATATATCAAATCAACCGATGCTTGTAGTACGAAAGGATATTTGAAACAGCAAATATAAATTCAAAGTGAGTCATTCACGAGTTCTTTGAATTTGTAAACGGCCTGACCTCCTGTACGTAGGCCTCTCTCGACCCGGCTGCTGGGCCGCTGCGTTGGCTCTCCACCACATCGGTGGGATGCTGGGGAGTCTGAGCGTGTCAGGAGCAGGGTAGGGCCCATCTGATCTAGAGCGCCGTCGCACAGGATTCACGTCTGGGCCTTCGGGACGCGCATGCATATCGCGACGGGGCTCGCCGCGAGCCAGTCCAGGTAGAGGGTGTGCGCGTGATAAAAATTACGAGTCGCGAAGTTGTGCTGCTGGCCAGCAAAAAAGCATCGTTATGGCAGTGAATCATGTTCTGTACGCGTAATACAAAATGCCGTGCCGCTGGATATACTGTTGTGCGACCTTGTGGCTGGTTTTTTCCAGAGCTGCGTTGGTGCGTGGATCCGTCGCATCTAAAAGAGGTGAGTTGCAGTGGGTTTTCATCTCGAATTTGAGATGCTGAAAAAGGCGCTCAGCGGTAACGGAGGAGCACACAGTTTGTGTCACGTGTGCTTTGGACAGCCCCTTTCATTCGACACGTTCTGGAATCTTCAAAAAACAATTATGGAGTCTTTACTGGTTACTTCGTGCTGCTAAGAAAGTATTTTCAAGCTTTTGCAAATTCTCACTTCTCAGAGTTTCAGTTTCTCTCAATAGTTACAAATCCTGTCTCCAAAACAAATATTTGGTAGAACATTTCTATATTCATCTACCATTGAGTCGATGGACGATTGAATACTTTCAACGCCAATAAATAATATGAGGCGGAAAATTATCTGATAAGGAGAACTTTTCATGAAACTGTATTTTTCTCAGGAATTTTGACCAGACTGAAGTTCATCATTAGGAATCTGTAAGCCGAGTGAATTACTTCGTGCTATCTGTCACTGCTTTGAAAGATGGGATTTTGATTGACGAAGCACGGGTAATATTGGAAATTTCCCGTGTAAAAACGATTTTTGTGGAGATGCTCTGCCGGAATTTGGATGATGGTAAAACAAACGTAAATGTTATATTGCATCGAATGTCGGGTTGGTAATTATACTTGCAAAAGTAGCAGCCGTCACGAACTTGATTGTTACCTTCATGCTTAGCACTATTTCTGATGCATTGGTCTGCATCAATTGGTAGATGGACGGTTTTAGTTACCGTCGGACACATCTTCCAAACAACCTGAACCCTAAATAATCAGATGTATTATCCGGTGAGATGGTAACCAAGCAGGATCAACTTAGCCCTCATCTGATTGAAGTAGTTACATGAGCTACAAATATTACTTTGAACACAAGTTTTTAAATTTGCAATGAATTTTGAAGAGTTAACCAGTTAATCACTCCACTGAGAATTATTATTACTACGTTCTTTAACCAATACGTGGATGAAACTTTTTTCAATACTTTATTGTTCAAAGAAAATATCTCGTTGACAAAGCTCAATGAATATAAAATAAAATACATAAATGTACTATGTATATAAAAATATAGATGAAATATAATGTACACTAAACTAAAGTATGAAAAACACTGAATGAAAAACAACAGACAATGGTCGAAACAAACATACACATAAAATATGCTAGGTTGAAAATGATCAGTATAGAACTCAGTCAAACTGGAATAGGGTCTACTACTCAAAATTTCTATTGATTTTTGTGTATTGATTGGTATCAATATTTGTCTCTTTGAGTAATTCAGCAGAAGGTTCTACATCTTCACGTAAAATAATGAGTCATTGACCAGAGAGTTGCAAGGTATAGGTAATTTTAAATTATTTTGTATGCTCCAACGAGTTGTATAGTGATAGGTGGTAAACTGAAGTTTCACCAAGTTTTTCATATACAAACAGTTGCCTGCATGAATCTGGAGGTTTTTTAGCTTCACACAAGTACTGTATAGCGCTCTTCTGTAATACAAATACAGACTCCAGCAAATTAAGGCTACGCACACCCCAAAAAGGTATACCGCACCTTAAGTGAGACTCTACCAGTATGAACTCTCAGTTTTCTAGCAAGCTTTTAACGCTAATATATTGAATGTAGCAGAAAATGATCTGATCAAAACATTTTTTGTAAAACTGTATTTTTCCGGAGAATACTGTTCAGACTAGAATTCAGAATTGGCGATCTGTTAATCGAGTTAATTGCTCCAGGCTATCTGTCATTGCCTTGAAAGATTAGATTTCAAAAGAGGACGAAAGCATTCTATTGGAAATATAGATTATTGGTGTGGAGACGCTGTGTTTTTTTTTTAAATAATTGAATGATGATCTCTGAAGTACTGAAAAGTATTGACTGATTAGTGTTATAGCCTTTGAAAAACCTCAACCAATCAATTCAACGAATTTGACTCTTATCTAATTGTCGTTGCGAGACTTTTCATCATTGATGCACGACACTACGATCATTCGTCTCTGAATTGCTGAGTATCAAACGTGAAGATATAATGGCATCCTCAGCTCGCATAAGAATTCTGGGAACTTCTGAGGATTGTTTCTGAGAAACTCATTCTCCAAATCTATAACGTTTATGATTGTGAAATAATATTCCCGCCTCATACGCTCACGACATTTGATTTAGGAAAGAATGTTGATCGATAATTCACTGAATTTTTGGGTGAAATTATGAATTATTGTTCTCATCACTTTTTGGAACAGGGATGAAGACGTTGATAATTCCATCAGATTTGAAGTTTCTGATATTCTCTGAGACAATTTAGTATTGTGACTTAAGAATTGATTGAAAAAATTATTTACCGGTATCTAATGGTCATATCATTTCAACGAGTGCTGTTATATTTCGAAAATTGGTATGCGAATACAAAATTTAGTTTTATTGTATTAAGAACATATACTTTGATGAAAGGTATTTCTTCTGAACATATTTTTCTATATAGACTCAGATACGAACCTAGATATTATATTGGAGATGAAACTCCAACTGAATAAAGTAAATATTCTTTCGGTTATTACGTCGGAGAGATTGAAGCAAGGCCATTGAGCATTATACATGAGTGTCATTTCCTTGACATTTTTATAAGAAGATATATGAATAATTTTCGAGCTTTGAAGATATCGACCTGGAATCTTTCTATCGGTATCCGATACTTGGTATAACCTGGAAATATCCCCAAAATCTGATTTTTGACCGATTCCCTAGATGAATAGAGACAATTTTAAAACTTTTAACCGAGGTAGAATTACCATCAAAATGGTTTTCATTGAATGTAACACATGCAAGGAATAAGCTGAATAAATTTAAGAAATGTTATTTATTGTTCGAGTATAGCCAGATTGAAGTACAAAATATGTGTTTCAAATCTGGATATTAAACGTTTTTATTTTACTTCTCTTTACTTGGTGAATAATTGATAAAAGCACTTCTCAGTAATTCTTCGAAATGCTGGTTCGTTGATACTGATTGGTGTGTTTTGATTTTAGGAATGTTTAAATGAAATGAAATGATTTACAAAGTACGTTGTACCAAATAATGAAAAATGAGAAGTGAAATTTTCTATGTTTTTCACCACTTTCATTTGCAATTATCGTAACAGCAGTTTCGTCCTATATGGACATCACAAACTATTGTATTCGGTTGAAAATGTTTGTATAGGACGAAATTGCAGTTACGATAATTGGTAAAAAACATAGGTAGTTTTATTTCTTGTGATGATATCCTATATCAATCAATTTAAAATTGAAAATAATTCGACAAGCAGCCTTTTTTGATTCATGCTACTTCGATTCTGGTACAAATTACCAATATCGACGTCGACTTATATTTCAATTGTAGAAGTTGATCTTCTTGCGTCTTTAATAATTCTAATTCTCCAGACGTTGTTTGGACCATAATTGAATCAAAACTTTTTAACACGCGCTTGACTTGGGAAGTAAGCTGGTGAATGCGTGCCGAGAGGGTTACGAAAAATGTGATCGGGCGTGGCGAACGGAAGTTGAGAGGGAGATATAAGTTAGTGAAGATAGAAAGAGAGAAAGTTACGTTTCGTATATTACTGTAGGCTCTAAAAAATTAGGAAAAAACTATCATGCGTTGGCACTGATTTTACCAGGAGATTTCAATGTTGATTTTGGATCCGAAGATTGAAAACTCTTGGTTATTTTTCTACTAGATAAATTAGAACTTCAAATGAATAATGATCGAATATGTGAATATACTCAATATTCTCGTTGAGTTATGAATCACACGTTAAAAGGTAAGACCTCGTTGGTCCTTCGCTGGTACAAGTTTCGACTCTTGAGAGTTGTCGTTCGTAGGGTTGCGACAGCTGGTTAACGGAAAAACAGATTTTGAACAGGTTTTTTTAAAACAGTTTTTCGTGTTTATTATTGGAATAATTTTTTTTTAATTCGAGGAGAATGACAAAATGACGGCAATGATTGTATTCGTTTCTCCAGTTTTTGATGAGTCATATCATTCTTAACTTGGAAGGAAATGACATTTGCTACAACGTCAAAAGTCATTTTGAAACACGGAACGATACTATATTTTTTAATATAATAACAAATATGAAAAGGAAACCTGGGTACATTTATCAAGAGCCGCAGGTTGGCCGTCCTGCAATACAGTGAGCGATTGAATTATGAAAAACCTTGAAATGAGTGGAAATTTTTCAATGAATATATTCTGTTCTCTTTAACGTGACATAATTGGTGATTTTCTGAAAGGCATCATTTTATCGATACGGTCTCATGTTATTATATGAGTTGATGGATAATTTTTTGTACAGAATGATCAAAAATTGTTATTTATTCCAATTGGAAAACAAGAGAACCAACGTTACACACGGACAAATAATATTCAAGGAAATCGTGTTTGAATGAAATGTTCAAATTGCTATCTAACAGACTTTTGACAATGATCATCTGTGGATAAACTCTATTCTTACATTACGTGAAACTTTTGCTAATTGGGAGCTTGTAGTATTACTCTGTGAGTGTGGGGTTTTTCTACTTTCGAAACAAGTAATATACATAGATATGTTATTGTTTTTTATTTAATTTTTTCTCTATGTATCTATCATTTTTATGAACTTCATGTTGTGGTGCGGCTCTAAATTTTAATGTACACCATTGCGTAATCGGCAATGTTATGTCAAGTTTGTAAATCTAGCAGCCGAATAGAGTAACAGAGACTTTCATACTGAGAAAAATTGAGATTAATATATGTACATGGTGAAGTAATTTGCAGAGGAGTTCCGCAGCGAGATTATTAGGGCACTACCGCTACAGCAAAATGGCGTACAAGTGTGTGTTCAAAATTACACACACACAGCTTCCAACATTGAATAAGGATGACGTACCTGTGCGTTGATTTTACCTTTCACGGCACAGAATTGAGCAAACGATATTTAGAATGTATTCGTACAGAGTGGACAAAATCGGACACTTTTGAAAGGAAACTCCTGTATTCAAACTAGATGACTGTGTCAAATTTTATGACAAACTCAATGGTGAAAACCGCATATCAAACTTTTCGAAAATGTGCATTTTCGAAAAGTTGCTGTAACTTGTTTCCTTTCAAAACTTTTTTGTTTGTATGAAAACATTTCCAAAGCACTTTCTTACTTAGAACTCAATGGTGTGAAAAACCTATTTTTTCCAAATGAGATATCAATAGTTATTGATGGAAAACTATTTCTTCATTGAGACACTCTGTATATTCCTGCATATTTCAAAAGAGCTTCAAGTTACCTTTCCAAAAATGTAGCACACTTAATGATTTGCTAGAGTCATTTGAAATGCAGAGCTTTTAGCTTTTTTCATGTAGACTTTAAAACACATACTTTAAGATGTGATAGTATGTTTTATATGAACTGGGGAAAATGCAGAAGCAGCAAGCAATTTGTATCACGAGTGGTATCCAGACAGAAGACAACTCTTCAGAGACATTTTCGCAAGATTGCGACACAAACCTAATTGATGGGGGTCAATTTGAAAAGAAGAGTCCAAAATTATATGAATCGAATAGAGATGAGGAATTAAAAAAATAGTTGTTTTAGGAGCTGTTGAAAATAATCCCAAAACGTCAGCGCGAAATTTGAAAATATCAACGGGCCTAGCAGTGGTTCCTGGAAAGTTGTAAATAAGCTCGCGATTTTTCGTTAAAATATGGACAGACGAAGGTTATGTGAGCAGTGTCGACATTCTAAACCACTACAATTCTTATACTTGGACACAACAAAATCCTTATTTTATTGTGGAGCAGAGAAGTCAAAGAAGATTTGGATTTAGTGTGTGGGCAGGTGTTTTCAGGGGTAGAATTATTGGTCAGTTCGTTTATAATGGTACTACCACATCTCGGAGGTATTTAGAAATTTTATGGCAAAACATTGAACCCTTTGTTGATGAATTGTCACTAATGGAGCTCAGAAAAATATATTTTCAACAAGACGGGGCTTCGCTTCAGAACACTGCAATTGTCACCAATTTTTTGTCGGTACATTTTGGTAATAATTGATTAGTCAATTAAGGACCCAACAGTTGGCCGGCCACGTCACCGGACCTAACGCCTATGGACTTTTACCTGTGGGAAAAGTTGAGAGATGTTATTTTTGAATTGCCGACCAATTCTAGATACAAATTGAAGGCGGCCGTGATTAATTCTGCAAAAAACGTTCGGAAAATGTGTCGTCTGTATGTATATACAACTGGAATTGTTATCAGTTTTATTGAAACTATGCGTTTCAAATACTTCTGTGAAAAGCTTTCTCAACATTTAATAGATACTACAGAACAATTTCTTTCTGTTTCATCGTCGCATCGTTCAGAGCCTACTTGATGAAAGTATACCTTTCATAGTCTATATGAAAAAACCTAGAAGCTCTGTATTTCAAAAATGACTAGCAAAACATTAAGTGTGCTACACTTTTGGAAAGGTTATTTTAGGCTCTGTTGAAATATGAAGGAATATACAGGGTGCCTCATTGAAAATATAGTTTTTCATCAATAACTATTGATATGAAAAAAATTCGTTTTTCACACCATTGAATTCGACGTAAAAATGTGCTTTGGAAATGTTTGATAGAAACAAGAAATTTTTGACGGGAACAGAGTTGAATCAACTTTTCGATAATGCACATTTTCGAAAAACATGCTGTAAAACGGTTTTCTCCATTAGATTTATCATAAAATTTGACCCTCACAGCCACCAGTTTTCATCTATTCAAATTAGGAATTTCCATTCAGAGGTGTCCAATATGGCATACTCTGTACAAAAGAATCGTGCCTTCCATAGACGATGGTCGACTACTTTTTATCAGTTGTTATAATATACACATCAGAACTGTTAAGTTTTTGTTTCCGCCTAGTGAACAATCTCAAAAAAAATGGTTCACCGTCTTGATATAAAAAAGCATTTCTGGCAAATTTTTTGTCGAAATGTCGAATTGTTAATGTAATCACACCATATTGTATCCAATCACGATAAAATTCTCACAAATTATTTTCACAGTATAGCAAAAAATAAATCAAAACTGTTTTTGCAGTCAATTCGAAAACGGCCAGTATACATTTTGGTCAATCACTTTTATTTCGGAACAAATTTACCATTCAATAGTTTCATTCTTTTCCAATATACGCTGAATTTTATATTATTTTTTGTATTGTTCACTCAATATTCTTATATATATGATGGAATCCATTATAGTATTAAATAGTAGGTTAGATTGTCAATTTTTAGAATAATGTCGATGATAGAGTGCACCGTGAGGAATGGCGGAATTGAATGATCGTAATATAGTACTGAAACAGAAAATCGTCTTGACAGTTGGGGAAATCCAGAAGAAAAAAGTACATTCGATCATTTTCATGTTTGTAATTTTGCATCATTGATACTAACAGGAGATTCTACTCATCCTGTTCTCAGTTTTCTCAATAGTTATTGACTTCATACAATTAAATTTGAATTTGCATAAGAAGACTGAGAGACTGAAGATTATTCTGAACAACTTTTATAAACGTTTTCATCGTATTTGCTGCTGATTTCAATAAGAGTATAACATTTTGCAAAAATGCAGGACGTAAATGATAATACACAAATATATCTTATTTGAAGGTTACAATGCATGAGATATGTTAGTTACATGCTAGTAAGTTCGTAGAACTCAAAACTCAAACCTAAAACTCGATTTTTGCTAATCAGATATTAATAATACATCTTAATGATAACATATATGTGCCATCTGACTGGAAATATCGTATTCAAATAACACTTTTTTGTGAGATTTCAACTAAACCGTTCATGAGACGTAATTGTTACGCCAACAGTATTAGTTGGCGTAACAGTATATACTCGTATGTAGTTAAGATATCGTAAAGATCAAATGGAAGGATTAACGCGACGACTAGAACTCAGCACAAAATAACTAGACACGAAACCCCGATAGAAATCTGATTACAATTGATGTAATGCTCAACTTGATCTACCACATCAACAGAAAGCGTACGACACTTCCTAACGAAGGGATATAAAAATGGTGTGAACAGAAATTACTAGAAGGAAAATATCAATTACACCGTTCATGGAATAACTTTTACAGACTTCAGTCGCGATATAAAATGTCTTCTAGGAAAAATGTTTATTGAATTCATGAAATAGCAAATATTGCAAAGAAACACTTGCTTGTTACGAAACTGTATCCTGAAAAACAGGCTGCCGCAAACAAAACTGTACGATCAATATGGATTATCTCACAACTTGTTAGGAACATTTTTTTTGTAACCTGTTTAAATATCGAACATACATTTTATGTAAAATGTCGTTTTAATGAAATTGACAAAAATTTCTGCTGAAAACGCATCGTATCAGTCACAGCGGAGAAGACACGAGGCGCTTAAACATACGTGGTGTGGCTAGAAAATATTTGGTGTAAATCTTTTCATTTTCTATTCTTTCACAATTTTAATCTTACCACATTCAATATACTTCACTTCACTATCCCTACACTTTTCTATTCAAGTTTTTCACTCTTTCAAACAGTGTTTGCATCATTTTCAGATAGCATGTTCATAGCCTTTGTCGCTTCTTTGTTCAAAGCTGTTACTACATAAAACCTAATTCCTTTCAATGCTTTCTTCACTTTCGGGAACATAAAAAAATAAACAGAGCTAGACTTGTTGGAAAAAAAGGGTTAATATTCTCACACAGGGATCCAATGTTTGGCCAAAAATTACTTAACAACTGAGGCATCCTGAAAGGATTCACAACTTTTTCTTCCACAACTTTGATTGCTTTCTAATCACTCGCTGGTCTCAAAAAAATATATATTTACTGTTTGTCCTCCACTATTGGATGACATTGCCTATGTTTATGCTCTATGGTCATGCTCTGATTTCTTCTCACCTTTTTTTGAAAAGTTTATACCTCTCAAAACCCCATGTGCGTGACATACATCTGTCGTGATGAAAAATAGGTTTCTGTTTACGGATTCACCGAGTTTCACTGGAAATTTCACGTTGCTCAATTAAAACGCTTACCATTTTTTCGATAAGTAGCAGATGATCCGACAATAACAAAGATCATCGCTCAACTGAGAAGGCTAGTGTCGTCCAACCGACGGAAAAATGGAGCGGGTAATCTCTCAGTCGTATTTTTTTCACAACAGTTTCATCATGTGGACTCTATAGATATATATTCGAACTACATTGCGGTCGAGTGTGAATCTTTCAAAGCAGTTCGAATCGACGTCTCACGATAAAAATGTATGACTTTTAGTTTCTTATTGTTATATTATACTATATCCCATTACATGCTATTTCTCCAAAAACAAATATTTGTTCTAGGCCTATTGGTTTCTCGAATTATTGAACTTATTGCTTGGTAACGTGTGATATATACGCACAAAAGAGTAACGAGCGTTGCATTATAAGTATTATTCCCAGTAGTGTAAACAATTTTCAATTGTATGCTGACTTCAACAAAATTCCAGAAACAATCAAAATAGTATCGAATAGAATGAGTACATAACTTTCAAATGTTTTCCTCGACCAGACGTGAATTAACTTTATTATCGTTGACAGATATTCACAGGGTATTCAAGCGACTTGTTCATTCAGAGAAGTTCGGAATATGTCAATATTGATTATAAAATGTTCGAAGTAGACTGAAATGCTTTATCACAAAAAAATTCAAGTGAAAGCAGAATAGTATCCGTACTGGAACTGTCGAAAAATAACGTCTTGGCATTGTATATTTTCACTATCAAAATATGTACACTTTTTTGACGGTCGATGATAATTGTATCTGACCTATTCTCTGAGTTTGTCGTCTAAAAGTGTGGAAAATGTTTTCGAAGGTGATGAGGAGACGGATAAAGCATTATTTTCGATTCAATACTCAAACAATAAAGTCTCCTACTAGGACACCTTAATCATAGAGATTACTGTCCAAAAGTGATTGCTTTTTTAATGATCCCGTAACTAACTGTTTGACGGCAATTAGAATTATATTCGATCAGTTTTTTGCAAAGGAATACCATAAATGTTTTTTTTTTAATGTTTCCAAAAAAACTTTTTTCGTATTTAGAATCATGTATTCTTCAAATGAATAATCGATTTGTGTCATAGTTGTCACGTGAATATCTAATGTACCGTTGTTATGATAATGTTTTTTGATAGATAACGTTCCCACTTCGGAAGGTTTCTGATTTCAACTACATTTCTTTACACTCCTGAATGTATAGCGAAATACGTGTTTCGTTTTTGAAAAACTTGTTAGTGAAAATCTTACAATAAAGGGTTTCTTGGATACGTTATGTATTTTCATCGAGTATCGGCGATTCCATCACACACTTCTGAATGAAGAAAAACTATCTCTCAATAATATAATTATATTTTCCATTCGTTACTTTGACGACTCATAGCCACTTTTGAAAGTTTTTATTTGTGTTATCATGAAAGTGTTATCATGGAATATGATGAATTACTAATAATTTTTTTTTGATCCATATAATGAGTATTAAACTCTTTTTTCATCATGAAACAATAAGTTTGTTTCGAAAATTTTACTTGACGGATAGTTCAAAGTTTTGATAAAAATTAGGGAACTGTACTTCGTACAATTCTTGGCAAAAATATTTTTCACAAACTGTTTCTTTCTATCATTTTTAACTGAAGTAGTAGATTTTTGTTATTATGTAGATTCAGAGTACGAATTTTATATATGTTTGAATGATGTAACTCCGGCATAAAATGCAGTAGACTGAATATAAAAGTACCCAGCTGATAATATTATAAGAGTTGTTCAGAAGCAATAATACAAAAAAGAATGAAATGGATTAAAATCCTAAAAGCAACATATGATTAGAATGTCTCAAATAAAACTTCAACAAAATGTCCCAGAGATACAAATTTTGCTCAATATCGATGTTTGTTATATCCTAATCAACGAATGGATCGCTATAATATTCGAAAAAAAAAATAAAGGAGAGTTGTTCTGATGATGCACTATGGCTGATGAAACGCATGTCAAGTTCTGCGAATGAGCTCAGCATTTCGGTGGAAAACAAATATGCATTTGCAGTGATGTTCAAAATGACAATAATGAAAATACAGAATATAGCCTCATAATTAATATTAACAAATGATAAATTTAATTTTGTCCATTGACGTATTGTCATACAAATTGGGTAATAGATTGTATGTTCTTTCATTATGGTAATAGCCACTTGAATCCATTGGCTCTACTGATGCAATTGAAAGAAAATTAAATGATTATTTCCGGAAAATTTGTGCTTATGAATGCAGAAGTCACTCACTTAACACTCACTAATTCATCTCTGTTTCTCGATACTGTTGAGTCTTAGGAAGCTAAAATTTGGTATATAGATGCTTCTTAGGTCTTAGATGCGCACGAATTTTCAAATATTTCGAATAGGCTGCCTCCCATGGGGGTAGAAGGGACGCGTTTATATATGAAAACTACCCTTTCCTCACTGTTCAGCCGTAATGCTTCATTTTCGAAGGTTAAAATTTTGTATGTGAGTTCGTTTTATGTTGTAGATGTGCAATAATAAATGATTTTTGAATATTCCAACTGGGATACCGCGGGGAAAAAAGGAGCGTTCATAAAATAAAGTTACTTTTTTATCACTGTTTCTCCATACCGATATGTTTTCGGATTCTAAAATTTTGTATGTAGGTTCGTTTTATATTTTAGATGTGCAATAAGGAACGATTTTTCAATATTCCAAGTAAGACGCCAGCCTTGGGGAAAAAGGCGCGTTTATAGATTTATCTGTTATATATTCTTTATCTTATATGTCCATAATGTGATGAATATGACTATTTGGAAGTAGCCAGTTGAATGAATATTTTCGAAAATTTTACAGATTTAAAATGCAGTGACATATTGGTTGTGGCGGTTCCGGGCCAATTATATCTCGCTCTTTCAAGAGTAACCTCTAAAGAAAACATGTTTGTATTGTCTTGACAAGAAAGCTGTAGACGTTGTATAGAAAGATATTCTGTAGTATATTTAGTATCAGAGTGGCACCAGTGCGGAGCTAGGGTGGCCCGCCAGTACTATTATAAAACGTAACAAAGTTGGTGTTTGAATTTTGTTGATATGAAAGAGTATGTATGATTGGGATAGCATTTTGAAAGAATTATCGTAAAATATCTTCTAATAATAATTATGAACTAATCTGGGAGATAAAATGCACGAAAGTGGGAATGGTGGTTACCTATATTATTGAATATTTTTCAAGGCTACAGTTTTGATTGTACTAATATTGCATAATTTAATTGATAGATAATAAAACTGGTTTCTTGGCAATCATTTGATGAAACTATTGGGAAAAACGTAAATAATTGACTGAGAGTGTGCAATGATAATATGCAATGAGCCAGGCATCTGATATCACTTAAATATTGCTGAAAATGATTTGAGTTGTACAAAATCTCATTTGGATGAAAGCAATAGTTCACATCTCAGGAACGCCTATTTGTTGTTATGAAATCAATCAAGAGTCAGAGAAAAATTTTATAATCGTATCCATTTTATGAAAAGTCTGTTTGAAATATGTTTTTCCGGTAACCTCTCACTAACGGCAACAATCAGAAGTGTGAACTTGTACGAACAAAGGATTAACCAGGTCTCATCATTCAATGTGCAATAATTAGCGCATCCATCAGTGGATAAGAAAGAAAAATAAAAAAAAAATCAGAGTCAAAGCTGTTTCTGAGGATATTCGAAGAAAAATCTCCCATGATCTGACTCACTTTTTAAGAGTTATAGCAGATTCCCCACAGCTGCCAATCTGATTATATCGGAACCACGAAAAGAAGCGATAGAACCTGCCTTAATGAATATGAATTGAATTGACGATTTAGTCATACCGACTAGCTTATATTGAAAGTATGGTGCTGAGACGGTAGCCGATCGGTTCGACGTGGGTGCTTTGTTCACTCACTCAAATCGATCGCCGTGTTGGTCGGTGGTTCAAGCCCCAGTGTTGTTGTTCGTAGGGATGCGACAGCTGGTTAATGGAAAAACAGATTTTAAACAGAACAGATATACAGGGTGTAACTGAATAAGTGTAAAACATTCAAGGAGGTGATTCGGAAATCATTTTGAGATTGGGCATACTATGGAGAAACGTAAATGTTACATTACCAGACAGTAAACCTGTAGCACTGAATCGCCTCAAATGTATGGAGAGGAAAATGGATAAAAATAAGGAATTTGCAGCTGACTACTGTAGAAAAATTGAAGAATATACTCAAAAAGGCTATATTCGAAAGCTGAGCGTTACTG
>WOGO01001573.1:0-17787 GCA_015342085.1 Leptinotarsa defecta
TCGTTAGTCCTTAGCTCGCACAAGTTTCTCAACTTCTGAGAGTTGTCGTTCGTATGGGGGTGGCAGCTGATTAACGGAAAAACAGATTTTAAACAGATTTTTTAAACAGATAAGTATATGAATACGTCGTTTTAGGGAACATACTAACAATGTCAGTAGGCGATCCTCCACGTTGCCCTGGATATTCCCAGTCTAAGTCGAATCCATCAAAACCGTGTGTCAATACCCAGTTCAGAGCAGATTCTACAAAGTTCTTTCTGAGTGTGGCCGATGAAGCAACTATTGAGTACTTCGTGGAACCTTCATTCCAACCACCAATAGCGAGTAGTGTTTTGAGATTGGGATTTATTTTTTTCAGAGCGTTGAAATTAGCAAAGTTACCTGAAACAAAGAAGTATTCTATTCACCATATGAAAATGCATCATTTGAAAGTTGTAACGTTATGGCAAAATGATTAAAAACTCTCATTTACTCATTTTCAGGTAAAGAAACGGACAAACCGAAATTCACCATTCAAACTGATGGATATAATATCGAATATACTATTTCAGCAGATTTTTTTCGAACTATAACAGTTTTCGAATCTTTTGAGTCAATAGTCATAAATGAACTCCTGATAAATATGTTATGAGGAGAAAATATCTGAAATATTTATTCAACATATCGAAATGTTGAATGTTTGATAACATACAGAGGTGTATTTACCCATGGGGCCTTGATAAAAGTATTGTTATTGTATTAAGGCTTCACTTGTGAATGCGGAATTCATGGAATCATAAACTTATGAGTGGTTAGATTAAAATTATCATTATTCTCATATCTAAGATGGATGTAGCCATTACTACGTGGTAGGAGATCATAATGAAAAAGGAGAATTCAAACTTCTAAAATTTTTATAAAAACATGGAAAATTTTATTTCTCATATTTCAATAAATTATAGGACATTCGTCAGAAACCCTACACAATATAATGAAAATTTTACTCAAAATTTGATTCCGAAAAGAGAAATAAAATTTAATAGTATAAAAAATTGCTTCGTGAAGAACTATACGCAACATTAAAACTGTCCAAAATATTCAGGTATTTCGTTACGGTTCTTCTATCGCTATTTTGATGATACTATGATATATGTAACATAGGGTAAAGTATATCAGGAGATGAAGTTTTCTTATTATAACTTATTGTTGTTGGATATTCAATATATTTTTGCTCTTGTTACGTGAGATACAAAGTTACTCAAATTAGAGTCTATCCATGGAATTCTTGTAAACGATAAATGGAAAAAGATAGATTTTTGCATACTATTGTTTGTTACCAAAAAATCGACTCTTCTTCGGTTCCGGAAAACCAAAAATTTCGAAATACTCTTTTTGTGGTATCTTATTTACTTGCAGGAATATTTCAAATTCGTCTTTCGGACTTCCAACGTTATCTAAAGATAGTGTTCATGAATATCGTAAAATGGAAGTTCTTTTGATGATTTGAGGATTAGCAAACACATTTTTACTTTCTGATTACGACATTGATAATCGCCCGAATGGAGCCAATTCTTAGTATCTCCATTTACTACAGGTAATTCCCAGACACACCAACAAGAACTTCAAAATTTTTTATAACACATATCTCTAATACTACCAATGGAGTTTTCCAAAGTCTAACAATTTTCTGAAGGCTAAGAGAAAAATTAGTTGACACTGACCTGAATCTCAAAGCTTACATGAAGTCTCTGGAAGGAGTTGCATATTTCACAGGCCAATAATGAAAATTTCACTTAGTTTCAGTCTACAAAGATACCGGAGAAATGTACTTGAGTATCTTTTGTTTCTCAGGCATACGCTTCAAATTGAGAAAGATAAACCCCTTTTTTTTAATTTAAATTGTGTATTGTCCCTTGAATCATTCAGGTTATTAGAGGCGGCATATTACATGTCACGATAAATATAAAACTATAGATAAATAAATACACTTCATCTAATATAATACAAATTTCATTGACTGATCCAATATCAATTAGGTAATTTATAAGCTGGGAGGGATTGCAACCTTCCTTCAGAAGTTCAGCAAGAGTTGAAGGAAATCAATGTAGTTTTCAATGACGATTGTAGGCTTTGCACTCAATTAGAATATGTTTCACTGTTAGGGGGCAGTGGCATATTTTGCAATTTGGTTCTTGGCTTTTTTTCGATCAGGTGTGAGTTTGTGATGCGGGTGTGTCCAAGGCGTAGTCTATACAGGACCAAATCAACACTAGCTCGTCTTTCTTGTATATCGACAAATATTTTTTCATATTTCTCAATACTTGTGATGCACCTTTGGAGTAGTAATGCATATTACTGGAGTTCTGTCCCAACACCAAAGCGTTATTTTCAACACCTCGACACGCGTTTCAATTACCAAGTGATCATCTTCAAGAGGAAGATTAAACTGATCTAAGGTGTATACACTTTTCTAAATCTGAACAGTGTTCAAAGATTGAGAGGTAGCCTTCGCAATTCCAGCGACATCATTGTGCGAAGACTTATTAGTGTCCAGTTTAACTTCCAACAAACTTATCGATGCAGAAAGCGGAAATGTCTGTCCTGACAGTTCCGCTTTCTGCATTGTCCAGTTCGAAGACATTTACCTTTCTGGAGAAAACCGATGTCTGGATTTTCGTGGCATTGAATTGAACCTGGTTACTTTCACTCCGTTTCGAATTCACCTCTAGATCCCCATCAATATATTCAACCACCTCCTGCTTGTGAAGATGTGCATTGGCAGCCGATGTCCTGGTATCCAAATGAAACGACGAGACAAGTGTGCTGTCATCAGCAAAGCAATAACTTGCATTCTTGGTTTTTTTTCAATAAATCGTTGATATACAATAAAAAGAGGGTTGGAGACAATATAGATCTCGCCACCAGCGTTGTGGGAAAAGTATTCGAGAGATATCCATCGACGGCCACTTACAAACGGGTTGCAAGTGAAAGGTTTTATGAGCATTTCGACGATCTCTACCTGAAGTGGCATGCGTTTGTGTGTAAGTAAAAATTGTAGTGTGTAATCAGATGAATCTGATGAATCGTCGTTGAATGTTATCATTGAAAGTTTTACAATGTCTTCCATGGTCTAATTTCCACATTTACCCCAACGAGTTCAACGGGATTGGGCTCGCAATGAAAAGAGGGCAGACACAGAGTAATACTTTTTTGTTTCTGTGCCATCTTGTCGACTATTCCTTGGAACGAGCTCAATTAGAACATACCTTGGACAATAGTATTTTCAAACCATATTTTCATCAAATGACATGTTTTTTGTTGAAACCACTCATTGTTATCCGAATTTCTTCATGCATAAATAGTATTCTTTCAACTTTTCTGAAATGATAACTTACATTATCCATCACAATCACAAAGTTAGGTGGAATGAGGTCCAACATTTGCTCACAATATTATTCAAACATATCGCTGTTCATATCTTCATGGTAATCATCAGAATGCTTTAACCTAAACATCAACATATTTTTCAGAAGGCGACTTTCATCTGAAAGTTCAGTCTTCTGAAAATGCTAAGCGTTAACTTGTTATGTTTTTGTTTTGCCACATCTTTCTTTCAATATATCTTTCATTGAGATAAAAAATATTTCTATTATCATGTCGAAAGCCTCTTATCTATATGCCCCATCCAGAAATTAAGAAAGTTTTTTGTTTAATTTTTCACAGCTGGAATGTATTCTCTCTGAAAGTTTCCAAAATTTCTTTCTGCCTATCATTGGTGACATACTTTGGTTTTCTATCAAGCCTCCACTATTTTGTGGGTGTTCGATATGTTTTCCTTAAAATGAAATAAATATACTGTCCTTCTGATTTCAAGTCTGTTGTTTTCATCAACAGGCATATATTTGTTTCCTGAAGATAGTTTTGGTTATTTCACAGCTTCATTTTTTCTCTCATTCTTCGAATTACATATCGATGATTTTGATACTTCTGTCATTTGCGAACACATTTCCACCATAGTATCAACGGTATACGAATGATTTTGGTGTATGAGAGCGTCATATACATTAGGAATAATGCTCATTTTATCCGAACAAACAAAAAAAGTACATTTGCTCATTTGTTTCACTGGAGAGAAAACTGAAGTAGCCATTTCATTCTCACACTAAGTATAATTTACTAATAGCACCACAGATCTAGACGTAATGTCTTCATCATTAATTCATTTTCTTCAGGGTTTGAAATACTGAACTAAAGCACTATTGGATCGGAACAAATAATGGCGTCATCCTCTTTTCTAGTGAGTATTGAAAATATCTCAGATATGCCTGATTCAATTGTAAACTCTGCAGGTATTAATACATTGAAACGTACCCTAAATGAAAATTATTAATATTTCATAACGAAATTCAAAAGTGAGTTTCATATTTTTGCTACTCAACTTTTGCAAAAAAGCATGAAAAGAATTTTGGAATTCGTTATATCAAATTATAGCAACATTGGATGTTTGAATTCAATTCTACAGTTTTAACTTTTCATCCGACTCAAATTTGTACTCAAAAAACACTTTTTTGTATGAGTTCCATTAAAAAAGACACGCCCAAAGAAGCCATTGTAACGTGTTGCTTTTCTTGTAAAACTGTTCAGTGAAAATCTCACAATAAAATGTTTTTCAAATACGACATGAATATTCATCAAGTATAGGCCATTTCCATCGATGTTGTACGTCTATGGAACAGACACTTGAAAATTATTCATCAATCCACTGACTAAGGAATAAACTATAACTCATCAACTCAGATGAATGATTCATCTGCTTGGGTTGTGCAACTCATTTTTTTAAACAATAAATCGTAGTTTTCAGTTATTACTGATTTCTCACTCAACACCATGAAAATTCAAGTTTTTTTTAAACTGTCCGAAGTGGTTTAACGTTTATGATATCAACACATTTCAGGTAACTTGGAAAGATTTCGAGAATTGGCTGTTGTAGATGAAGAGAGTAAACATTGCTCAAGAGATTATCAGCACCGTAATGAAAAAATATGGTTCATTTGGATACAATACTAACACTTCCAGGAGTACCGATAAACTTCAAATCGACGGTTTGATATTGAAATTATCGATGAAATATATACTGCAAAAAATAGAGACCTGTATCAAAATTTCGAAAGTCGTACACCTTATGTCTACATTGTATGATCATATTCTGATGGTCCAATGAAAGTTGCTGAGAGTGTGAACAGATTGTCAATATTTCTACAAATGAGTGAGTTACAGGGAAAAATATAATTCAGGAAATTTCGAACTTGAAAATATCTTTATCATTTACAACAACCTCGTGCAAAGACTCGAATTCAAGAAGCCCTTCATCATGTTTAATAAATTCCTAATTTCAGTAGAAAAATAAATCCTACTCACCCATGGTTATGTCTAGGTAAGAGTCTAAGGAAACCACACTTCCATCATTAGCTGTACTGAGTCCAACAAAACTGTAAATCAAGTGTGTGCACAGAGAAGGATCTATATCGCTTACACCGAATTTTCCGTTACCATTTCGATACTTTGACCAAGTTCCATGATAACATACTATTTTATCTGAAAGATGAATTCATCAGTGAGTTCATAGTTCCGTTCACCACATACACTAGGGAAAACTAACTCATAGCAAGGAATGCAAGGAATGAGGAATACATAGCAAGCAATATATTCCTCAATTCATTTTTGTTTTTATATCATTTTACATCAGTAGTGAAAAATATCTGAAGATATTCAGATACAAGTTTGAATACATGTTAATGGATAAACACAGGATATAAAAAATTCGCTTACGGTTTCAACCCCTTCCAGTGAAATGTAAAACAATGAAATTTTTTATTTCACTTATTATTCAATCATTATGATTTTTCATGAGCACCGTACTGATATTTTGATCTCTATCAAAAAAATGGTCATATTTTAGTTAATGCCATTAGAAATGTATTCTTTAGAGTTTCATATAAATGAAAAATGCTTCAAAAATCTATAAAATTATATTTTTATTCTATACAATAATCCTCTACTGTTGATCCTTTTTGAACTCTGCTATTAGATTGTTTCGAAAGTTTCGTCCGTGTGTTTTTGTAGCTCAATATCTCAATAAATATTGTTTCGTGATACATAGAGCTCGGAAGATAATTTTGTACTGTATATATTGATACTGTTGAGTGTCTTACAAATTTTAATTTTCTGCCTGTTTTCAGCTTATTCAAATATAAAGTTGTTAAGTAATTTACGACCAATTTTCTCTTCGAATTCGAATTGAACCAAATCATTGCCGAAACGACTCAAAAAAAATCGACCAAACTTTTGGCAATAATAGTGTTAATTAACGCACTCTACGACGTTGGTTTGCGAAATTTCATTTCGAAGATTTTAGCCTCGAAGATGAGGCTCAGAATGGTCAAGCTATAGTGATACAGGACGGGGATTAGAGAACCCTGGTGGAATGGCGGAAGACCTGGGCGTCTGCTCCTATGCGGTATTTGATGGTTTGAAACGTATTGGAAAGTTTAAAAAGCTCAAAAGTAGATGCTCTACCATTTGAACGATCAACAGAAATGGTCACGTTTCGGGGTCTGTTCTTCTTTGCTTTTGCGCAACCAAAACGATTCTTTTTTGGTTAGGGTTGTCACGTGTGACGAAAAGTGGATCCTCTGTCACAACAGGAGACATTCAGGACGGTGGTGGTTTCACACCAATGAGCCACACAGGCACTCCACAAAGATGAAAACCCACAAAAAAGACCATGTGGTCTGTATGGTGGTCAGCGGCTGGTGTGATTCACCATAACCGGGCCAAATCATCACAACAAAGTCCTATTGTGAGGGAATCGACGAATTGTACCGAACATTGCGTCAGCAGCAACCATCGCTGGTCAACAGGAAAGTCCAATCCTGCTCCACAACAATGCCCGTCATTACGTTTCGTGAATCAGCCTCCGAAAATTGGAAGAATTAAGGGTTCTGCCTCAACCACCATACTTTTCAGACCTCTCGCCAAGTACTACCATGACTTTCTCACCGGTAAAACCTTCGCCAAATAGGACCAGGCAAAAACGGCTTTCGTCGACTTCATCGAATCCCGAGCACATAATTTCCATGTTGACGGAATTAATCGACTTGTATTACACTAGCAGTAGTGCACTGATTCAAATATTGCTTTTGTCGATTAAAATAATAAGTATTCACAGAGATATTACAATTTGAAGTAGACTCATAAAAACGGACAAAACTCTTGGAACAACCTAGAATAGTCGTACAAAACAGATACCTCTCATTTTTTCTTCATTAACAACTAACAACTGTCATTCGATATTCGAAAATCTCACGTTTAACTCATCGTAATTCGAGATTATGTATGCTTTTTTATTCACCAATCATAAAATAACATTTTGAGTAAATCATTATTATCAGTTATAATTATATTATGAAATAAATTTTACACCGGCATTTTGAGATACTATAACAAAAGTCTTTGAATATTTACCTGTGGCAGCTGACACAAATTCTGAAGAAATAGTGGCCACCACCATCCATATAATGAATTTGCATAGCATTTTCCTTCAAAATATAAGTCCCTGGAGGGAAATATAAAGAAAACTAGAGGTTATTTATATCAAATTGGGATAGTTTGCAGGCCCAAAAATCTCACCTGTTTTGTAGAATATCACAGAAACAGTAATAACTCATTTTGCAAAGATTCGCATTTATTTATATCACCGTCTCTCTAATCTTTAGTACAATAAATTACGTCAATTATTTTGCGAATGAAATAAAAATATTGAAAGTGATTTGCTATAACCCAATAAAGTAATAATAGTTATACCCTGAAATTACTAAAATAATTTTGATGATGATATCGAAGACAAAGAGTTATTGAAAGCAAACACACTTCATTATCGGATTTGAATAACTTGTGTTCAAGTGATGCACGGTTTGGAGCCTTTGATGTGGTAGTGAATATTACTACAGTTTTATTCCAACCCTATTACGTTATTTTTAGCACTTCTACACGTGTTTCAATCACCAATTGATCATCTTCAAGAGGAAAATCAAAATGATCTTTAGTCCCTTATACGCCATCTATGTATTCGAAAAAAATAATTGCTTGAAGATGATCACTTGGTGATTGAAACACATGCCACATGATAAAAATAACAGTTTGGTGTTGGTATAGAACTCCAGTTATATTCAACTTGTGTTCAATTTTCAGTGGTATTTTGAATAAACTTATTGTATGAAAAGAACGTTTCTTCTGTGATATATGATGGAATTGGCCGATACTTGATTAATATCCATAACTAACGTATTCAAAAAACATTCTATTTTGAAAGTTTCACTAAACAATTTTACAAAAACGCAATACGTGTTTCGCCATGCAATGCCTTCTTCGGGCGTGTCTTTACTGTTATAGTAAAGACACGCTTTACTTGGTTTACTATAACAGTACGGGCGTGACATGCCCGAAGAAGACATTGTAATGGCAAAACACATGTTGCGTTTTTGTAAAATAGTTAAGTTGAAATCTCACAATAAAGTGCTTTTTGAATACGTTCCTTCTGTGAATTTATGAATGAATTGTACAGATCCAATAATTTTCTCAGATATTTTGATACCTGAAGTTCACCAGGTGTTCATTATTTATTTTGTATTTGCTTTTCTGTATCGGAAATTGGTTTGAATTTGTGAAGTTTGTTATAGAACGCATAAAATGCCTGCCCTAACTTAATTATCCAGCTTCTGCAATCAGCTTCTTCTGTTGAGCAGCCTTTCAATTTTTGTCTTTTTTATTAACTAAATGAGGCTTATTGTCGAAAAGACTTAAGGATTTTTTGAATTCGAAGTTTTATATGATTGTCTATAGATTTGAATTTTTAATGAGGCTGCTTTTTCAACCGGTATCTCTATTGTTTTTCATCGTTTTTGTAGTCACTGTTTTAACATATTCAGCTATGTATTACTATTCATATCCGTATTCCATAATTATGGAATCTAATTAAAAGTTCCTTTGTCTTTTTTTATCATACGAAATGGAAGCGGTAGAGCTAAAAAACGAAATTGGCAATTCTAGATTTTGGCGAATATTTTAAAAACAAATACCGATATTCTTAATCTAAAAAGAGATTATTCTAGTTCCCCGAAATAGAAAAATGTTTTTCGATTGAATCGACCTTCTATAGGGTCTTCCAACAGGGACTTCCGAACTTTGACAATTGATAAAAGGCGTCTTGTCAAATTAGTTTGTCATTTAATCAGCCTGATTTTCCAAATCACCATGAACGGATATAGCATTCGAAGACACGTGCAAATAATAAAATTGTTTTACCAAACTTGGTAGCCATAATCGTCCTACCGAAAGGACTATTCGCAATGTGGTGGAATTTGAGCCCACCGGTTGAGTGAATGATCGACCAACACCCGTAAGTCGACGAAACGTAAGATATGCCAAAAACATCGCGCGTCGTTCACAAGAACTCGGCCTTTCGCAGACGACAACATCGTGAAATATGCGGCGTGACTTGGGCCTGCACCCGTACAAAATTCAACTGACCCGAAAACTGAAGATACAACGACGTGTGTTCGCTGAATGGGCTCTGGAGCAGTTGGCAACTGACACTAATTTTTAACGAAAAAAGCGTCCAATGCATCTCGAAAAAGTCACTGTTTGGTGTGAATTTCGGGCTAGCGGCGTCATCGGTCCATATTTCTTTGAAAACGACGTTAGCCAGGTCAACTCTGTCAACATAGGTCGATGATTACCAACTTCCTTTGGCGTGAATTGGATTATCTGGATACTAACGACATGTGGTTTCAACAGAACAGCCACACAGCTCATGACACATTGGGTGTTCTGCACGAGCGATTTTAGGGCACGGTTATTTCAAGTGGAGGTAATGTTAGCTGGCCACCGAAATCGGGCGATTTGATCCCGTTAGACTTTTTTGTGGGGTTTTCTCAAGTAGTAGGTGTATGCGAATAAGCCACAAACCGCAGCGATCCTCATAACCAACATAAACCATGCCATCAGTCAAATTCAGCCTGATTTATGTGATTGAAAATTTGACTTTTCGGATACGATCCATCCAGAGGAGCCGTGGCTGACACTTGAACGGTGTTATATTCCACACATAATGGCATCAATAGGTCTTTCAAAAGAATAAAACATTTCAGTGGTATCTCATACACACACTTTGTTTTAGAGAGAGCAATAGTGGAATCAGATGAAAAATGCAGGCTATATATTTTCCCTTTTTAATTTTTTCTTTGGTAACTTTCTCGTGATACAAGATATTCTCTCTGGCGAAACTTTCCTCAAAATCAAATATGTCCACTCGGTGTTATTTCGTTTTTCATCATTCACAAGCAATTGTATCCAGATAGAGCACATTTCAGGCCAAAATTGTTTCACTCCAAAGGGAAAAACTTCACCAGGAAAACCTTGTTATTTCAAATCAATTTAAAATGTATTCAATCTGTTCCGAAATAATTTTGGTCAATTTTCCAGTTAATTTTTAAAATTCACAAAATTACATATTCTCAGTTATATGCAATAAAAATTAAATCCTATAAATATTTATTGGTGAAAATTTTCTTGTCTTCAAAATTATATTTATGGTCTCCAATATGCCAGATTTATTGTGTAGATAGTACCTATAAACTCAATTGATCTAAAAAATTCAGTCATAAATGTAATGGTAAGGAATGATAAATAAATTTTATGATTCGTAATCTAATTCACTATTATTATAACAACTGAAATTTATTTCACTTTTCTCGTTTCTGCGAATCAAAATCATGCGCTTGTTAAAGTAAATATCGCTGATATTACCGTTAAGGACGAAAGGTCATTGGATTTTTTTGACTACAAGCGGCCAGATATCACAGATACGATTTCATAGATTGAAATATTTGGCTTCTTAAGTATCAATTCACAAGATTATTTCAGTTAAACAGTATTCTTTTCGAAAATTATACACAACCAATATTTCTAGAAATCTATCGAAAAAAAAATGGCATTATCTTGATAATAATATACAAATGCTTCTTCTTCTTTGACATTTTTCACAAAATCCTGAAACACGTCATCTGAATATATTTTAAGCAGAAATTTCACACTATTTCTTTCAGACTGACTATCACGTGACGTAATCGATGGAAATCTGTGCCATACATCAGTTTAAAAACATTACGAAATAGGCCGAGTAATTTAAATTGTTTTCAAAATATACTTCATAATGAAATGAGTAACTATCTCAATGTCAATCGAATAAATGGTATAAGCCTTACTTATAATAAAAATGATTTCCCACTTGATGGATCTTATAGTTTCAGTTTTGCGAACCTTCAATCCTTCTGAATAATCAGGTTCAGTTTGATACACCTCATGTTTAATGTTCTTATAGAAAAAATTATGTGGTACGAGATCCGGTGATCTTGCTGGCCATCACACCGCTCCGCGCTCAACAATTTATCTATTTGAGAAAGTTCCATTGAAAGATTGTCTGATGTTTATTCAAAAATGTGTGCATCATCTTGCTAAAAATCATATCGATTTGTCTGGTGAATCCGGATGTATCATATCGGAGAAAAAGTTTATCAAAGATAGACCCAAGATGCATAGATTCAGTGGTGTGATCAGTTGAACTCTTTTCATATTCCGCAGAATTACTCGACTCACGGCACTTCTGATAACTAGATCCTATGTGTCAATTAACAAAAACATATTTAACAAAGTGTGAGGAACTACAAATTATTTTTTATTGCTTATATCTGATGTCTACATTACAATTTACAATTTTACAAAACATTTAGCGAAGTGTGAAATACAAAATATTAATAAATTCTTATGTCTAGTGACTATATTACTGAAAAATGAAACAGTTCTGGTATTTAAAAGAAAAAAGATGTAACAAATCTGGATCTTACGAAGAAAATTTTAAGGTAAAGAAAAGCTTCGAAAACGCTATAGCCTTTTCAACTGATTTTTAAAGACCTGAAGTGATACATTAAACAGATAAGTTATTATGATATTGATTTTCCAGCTTCAGAATACGAGGAATCGGACTGTTCAAAGCATAATTGGTATGGAAAAAGTTTATATGAAAAATGTCAGAATTTCTCGTATCTCTTTGTTCGATATGAAAAGTTATTAGTTGAATTAGTTCTGGGCAATTTATCTCACTATTTATTAATTTGAAGAGAAAACTCAAGTTCATAGAAATTCTCCTATCTTCCAATGATTTTATATTTAACTTGGTTGAGAGTTGACTGTAGTCATATTAATTTTATTGAATACCAAAGTGAAAAATCAGTAGACATTTTTATCACAAAACCCAGCATTTTGAGACTTTTTGCTATAATTTCTGATACTTGAAGATTGAAATAATTTCGCTATCAAATTTAATTCTCAGATCCCGAATAAATGTTTCTCTTTTAAGAGCTATATTATTCAATGTATGTTCAAAGAATATTGGACTTCTAATTTTAGAGAACGTAGTGATTTGACACCTATCAATGTTTACCGCTAACAAATTATTTCTACACCAGATGGAGAAGGCTTCGAAATCTTTTTGAACTAATTCATTATCTTCCCGGCAAGTAATTGCTCGATAAAGTTTGAGATCATCAGCAAACATATGAAATTCTGAATAGTTGGTGTCTATGATTAATCAAATATTAATCCTTGTAATGGTGAATGTTGTCAGCAGTCTCTTGATGATATATGTTTCTTGATTCATATTTCCGTTGAGAAAAACTGAGCACCCAAAATCTGGACCTGAGCTCCACAGTTAATGCCACGTATCATTCGTGTGTTTATTTTATTGTTTCATAAAAAAGTTATCAATTTGAAAGGGTGACTCATTTCGACGATTATAACTTATCAACACTTCTACATACAACACAATTGACCTCGGAACAAAACGTTAAATCCAGTCAGCCTTCAACAAGCCCGGTCGATGTTGTCTCATATATCGACTTGCCAGTCTAACAGCCGTCTCTCCATATCTACCTTTGTGTGTTTCTAAGGTCCAGTTCCAATGTCCAGCGGCCATGCACACGTAGTTTCAATGCCCATTGTTTATCCATGCTTCAGATACTTGAAACAAATGAAACAATCGCAGCTAACTTTAGTTCTGCACCGTGCATTTCCAAACTGACCACTACCATGAACTTATCTCAACGCCTTCTTTATCATTACCGTACCGTGTGACGTCTACAATTGCGGTATCAATTGTTTGTTCTGGACGTCGGACGTGAATGCTTAAGGGTTGGGGTGCTGGGATATAATATATTGACATCCTCGGTTTGAATATCTACTATATTGCGAAGTTTGCTTACGCGAATTGTAGACACTGTCATTGTGTATGCTCGACATGGTGACACGGCTCGACTGATGAAGCATGAATATGAAAAGTAGTTATTTTTTGAGAAAATTGATCAACTTGTTAATTCGTACTGGAACCTCTGCCGTGAAAGTAATCTATTCGAACACTTTCCCAACACCAGAACGGAACTACGTTCTCTCGACGCGCGTTTCGCTAATCAATTAGCGTCCTCAACAACGGATATCCATCAAACATAGTGGATGAATTAATTAGAAAACAAAAATTTTGGGAGTATTTTCATAATGCCTCATGTTCGAAAAGATGAAGATTCAAAATTCATAGTGCTTGCATATGAACCCAAATACACCAATGGGTTGGTCCAAACATTCAAAAAATTGAATATTGAAGAGTGGCTTTCAAAACTGCACGTACACTTCAACAACTGTTGGGCAGTCTGAAAGACAAGACGTTGTAAGAAGGAAAGTCTTGGATTTACGAAATAAGCTGCGAGGATTGTGATAAGAAATATGTTGGTCAAACAAAACGGACTGTATTAGCTCGCTACAAGGAACATGTTTCGCATATTCGGTTTCATAGAATGGAGGAATCTAGTGTTGCTCAACATTCCATAGAGAACGATCACAAAATAAGTGACGAATGTTTGAAATTTTTGAGACTTGTATACATTCCGGATGTCTTCGAAAGCTTGAAAATGAGTTCTATGAATAACCACAAAGGTACTATTTCGAACAGCCGTTTGTTTGGTCTCATACGTAATAATTCTGAATGAACAACGGATAAATATTAGAGAAAATATGTAAGGGATAGTAACTAACATAGATGAAATACATAACATAGCATAGGAACAAGAACAGGTAATAGTTAGGTAATAGTAATCGGTAGTTTTTCATCAGTTTGGATTTCCATTGTCTAATACTATATAAAATGATTCGAAATCCCTAAAAAAACCAACACAAATTAAAAATTGAAAAGAATAGCTGAAAGCAACAATTATATTAAGCAAAAAAAACCCTGAAATAAAATAAGAGTGAAATAAAATACAAGTAAAAAAAGATTAGTCCAACCAGTCATCACCCGAAGACGATTGTGTATACTAACAATGGAAAGTCGTGAAGTATCTTTGTTTGGAATCTCTTAATTTTTCATTTTTTGTTTGATTCAACATGAAACAATGTCAATCACCTTCAAACAAATTGGTAGTTGTTAGACTACTAGCATATAGTATAAAACACTAACATACTAGTGAAATTTAGTCATAATGATCTCCTGAGGACGCTAACTTTGTTAGCGAAACGAGCGTCGAGAGACCGTAATTTCGTTCTGGTGTTGAGAAAATGTTTTCAATAGAAAATTCATCAATTACATGAAAAGGTATGCCTCTAATGGATAGAACATTATTCAACTCCTTCTGTGGAAATCTTTATGATTCGATAAATAAAACTTAAAACTTGCACTAATTTCGAAGACTGATTGCTGCTAATCGTAAAAAATTGCTTGACAGAAAAACCACTTTACCCAATTTAATTCCCATTTGACTCATTTCCAATTTAAGTAAATGAAAATATCATTTCCGTGGTGATTTTCGAAAGGAAGAAATGTGAGTATGTGAAAGAATTTCTGTTTCACAAAATTTATCTGTTAATCTTAGTCTTGGAGCCAAACAATATAATTACCTCATTATCAATTGATAATGGAGTGAAACCCGGTTTGGAAGGACTTCAATATTTCTTTTTATGACTTCAACTGCCATGAAAGATAGATATTTTGGCGATCAATGTGAAAAACTGTTTTTGCATCAGAACGTGGAGACATTTATCTTCGACAAATAAGGTTTGATTTTTGTGTTGATTTCATAGATGGTGTATCATAAGTTGAGATGTGCATGATTACTTACACTCTGAAATATTTTTTGTGGACAAATGAGTACAATAGTGCAGTAGCTCAGTCCAGCTCCACTGATGAGACCTACGGCAGGTATGAATTGGCTATACTTGAAATGGCGTTGTTCCGGAGCTCAGGTTTCATCTAATTGTCATAAAAATCACTTTGAGTATAAAAATCTCTTAGGGACTAGTTTATTGAATTATTATGATAGTACTTGCTTGCTTCTACTTGGTACTACATTTGTACATCAGCTATATAAGAAGAACAGTTTCTCAGGAAAGAGTATATTTCTGAACGAAATTTTCATTTTCAAAATAAAGAATGAACTCAACAGAATTTCAAGTGAACCAATAATGAAAAGATAAATTAAAACGAGTGATGTAGGTAGATTGAATATTTGAGACTGAGTTTTTGATAACCAGTATGTTTCAAGAAGATGTTATTCATTAGAAGACTGTGAATTTTGCAGTAATCAGGAACATTACTTTGATTTGACGTTGGAGGGATCTAATAAGATCGAGTTGAATGAGTTTGAAGATTTTTTATATACGGCAACTGAAAAGCAAATACACTATCTGAAAAGGGACTAATTTCATTTTCAAAATTTCTATATCCATTTTCATATACATATGTATATATTGAAAAATCCGTTGAAATATGTTTTTCCATTAACCAGCTATCAACTGTCGCCCCTCTACGAACGACAACCCCTAGAAATTGAAAAGTGTGCGAGCTAAGGTCTTATATTTTGCAGTGCGATTCTCAGCACGAGTATCAATTCAATGAAAATAATAAAATTAAGTTTCATACAAATTGAATGGTATCAGTACTAATCGTGTAGCTCCATCCTATTCATGGTAAAGAATAAAAGTTTTTATCAATATAAAAAAAAATCTTTATTCTGGAATGGACGTTTGTCCACCCGCACCAAATTAAGAACGAACACATCAAAGTTAGCCATCCAAACAAACAACAACGATGAGGCGATGCGTTAACGTTTAAGGCTTTCGGTAGCCATTAAACGAAGCAATTGAAGGTCCATCGGCCCTTTTGCCGCCCTTCGATCGTCGGTCACCGGTTTACTCATTATCAGTTGTACTACATTGAAACAGAATTGCCAATTACTGTTTGTTTGGTTGTTAGATTAACTGTGGCCATTGGCGGATACAACATCTTAGGACAAGATGTTTCCAGTTCATTCAAATATCATCATGGTAAATATACTCGTATATGTCCTAATTTCAGTTATATAATACTCTCTTATAATAATATTCTCAGATACTTGAAACTCATTTGAAATAAAATTCAATGTGAGATTTTTACTTGAAAGTTCACAAAACCGCGACATACGTCTTTTACTATACCATAGCATCTTCTGGTCTCAAAATACTGTGACGGTTATGTAAACTTCAAATAGAAGTCTTACATTGAAGTGTATTTTTTCAATACGTTGATAATAATATATTTTATTCAATGATTTCTACTTTTTTTGGGTATATAACTTTCAACAATCTGGAAAATAAATACGTGTCAAGGGAAATATAGCTGTTTGCAAGTGGAGCGTTGTCCACAAGTGAATCTTTTGGATTTCGAAAATGGAAAGGGATCATTATCCGAAATGTTAATTGTCTCAAGAGAGCCGAGTATAGAAATGTCTCGTATTCTCTTAATCATTCAATTTGTAGAGAAAATATATGAATATATCTCAACGACTAATTGGAATTTTTAGTGGTTTATATTCTGCAGTAACTTTTTGAAGTGAACTTTTTAGTTTTCCCTTCATTACTCTTCAGCAGATTCTCCAATGATCTAGCTCTGTTTATTTTTCAGATTGTGGAAAGTTATCCATCCAAGATACAGTACGAACCGTGTCTCACTGATTTTAGTCTAATACTTACCAATAAAAGTCTTTCATCTAACATTACATCAATAGAAAAAACTTTTTTGCATCATAAACTAGGTTCTTGTAGTATAATCTACGTCACATCAAAACGCTTTCTTATTGATCGGCATCACAAGTGTTGCGGCTCATATTTTTCATTTTTTGTTGTAACCGAGGCCGTGGGTTCGATTCCCGCCTCGACCAGATATTTTTCTCGAGAGAGTTTATCTGGTTGGAGCTGGGATGATTCTGCAACCGTGTTAGGAATCACACGATAAAAGGTAAGACCTTGTTAGTCCTTAGCTCGCACAAGTTTCTTAACTTCTGAGAGTTATCGTTCGTATGGGGGCGACAGCTGATTAACGGAAAAACAGATTTTAAACAGATTTTTTAACCAATGATAATTGTAATCCACTAGTGATATTAAAATTTACCCTGAAGAGTGTGTTCATTAGAAACTGAAGAGACTAGTTTTTTAGATGAATGTGTATAGACAGTGTCTCTTTCGATAATATGAAGATACGATACGTATTCCAAAAACACTTTATTGTGAGATTTTCACTAAATTGTTTCACTAAATTGTTTTACTAAAACGCAACACGTGTTTCGTCATACAATGGCTTCATCTGGCGTGTCTTTCAACTGAAAGACACGCCAG